>SJYA01003049.1:70478-134857 GCA_006410615.1 Neotragus moschatus
ACATAAAAATCTGTGGCTTTCCTTTGAAGTGACAAGGACTGTAACACCTGCCCCCGAAGTGTGAGTAGATACTCAGGTTGACAGTCGAGGGAATGCAGGGAAATCAGGTTCATCTGGAAGGGCCTAACACATTTGTGGCCTTTAGGAATGGTGGCACCACCCAGGGAACATTTGTGGGTCTTTAGGAATGGTGGGACGAGCCAGGGAGTAACTCTGGCCTTTCCAGTGGAGAGCGCGTCCTCCTGAGAAGCGACTGGAACGCCGAGAATGCTTTCCCCTTTCTCAACGAAGTAGGGAATGGAACCTTCATTTTTCGCTGAGCAGGAGACAGCGAGGCTCCTCTTCAGGTTTGGCGGGACCCTCGGTATACGTCTTGCGTGGAGACAGGCGTTTCGGGGAACTTCTTGAGGTGTAGCAAGGGTGTGAAGGAACCTTTCAAAGTCTAAGTGGCGTTGTGTGATTACCCTCGAGTTTCCGCCTCGCAAAAAGGTCTCATCTCGCCTGGAGGGGAGAATCTCATAGTTTTTCACAAGTTGTGGCAGTCCCTCTCGAGTTACGATAGGGACTTTTGGGATCCTCTCGTTTGACCTCCACAAAGTCCAGTCTCATTGTGCATTACCAAGGGCCTATTGACATTGCTCTCAACTCAGTGCCGGGTCCTAAGTTCTAGTCAGGAGCTGAAGCTGGAACCTGATGTGTCCTCTGCAAGGCTGACATGGATCTTGGCATTCCTCTGGAGTCCCCAGTGGGGAGTCAGGCCTCGTTTCCTGTGGAGCCATGCACTTCCGCTTTCCTCCTGAGTACTCGAATCAGAGTCATGATCCCCGTGAAGTTGACATAAAAATCTGTGGCTTTCCCTCGAAGGGACAAGGACTGTCACACGTGCCACCAAAGTGTGAGTCGATACTCAGGTTGAGAGTAGAGGGAATTCAGGGAAATCAGGTTCATCTGTTGGGGCTGGACACATGTGTGTTCTTTAGGAATGGTGGCNGGGGACCTCTGGGATCCCCTCGTTTGACTTTCACAAAATCCAGTCTCCACTGGAGTTGCCAGGGGCCTCTCCACATTGCTCTCAAGCCAGTGCCGGATCCTAAATTCTCGTCAGGAGCTGAGGCCGGAACCTGAGGTGACCTTTGCAGTGCTGACATGGATCTTGGCATTCCTCTCGAGTCCCCAGAGGGGTGTCAGGCCTCATCTCCAGTGGAGACACGCACTTCCACTTTCCTCCCGAGCAATCAAATCAGAGTCATGCTTCTCGTGAAGTTGACATAAAAATCTGTGGCTTTCCCTCGAAGGGACAAGGACTGTCACACGTGCCACCGAGGTGTGAGTCAATACTCAGGTTGAGAGTCGAGGGAATTCAGGGAAATCAGGTTCATCTGTTGGGGCTTAACACATGTGTGTTCTTTAGGAATGGTGGCACTACCCAGGAAACATTTGTGGGTCTTTAGGAATGGTGGCACCACCCAGGGAGTGCCTTTGGCCTTTCCTGTGGAGAGCGCTTCCTACTGAGATGCGACTGGAACGGCGAGAATTCTTTCCCCTTTCTCGATGAAGCAAGGAAAGGAATCTTCATTTATGACTGAGGAGGAGACAACAAGGCTCCTCTTCAGTTGTGGCGGGACTCTCGGTATTCCTCTTGAGAGGAGACAGGTTTTTCGGGGAAATTCTTGAGGTGTAACAAGGGTGTGAAGGAACCTTTCGAAGTCTAAGTGGTGTGGTGTAATTTTCCTCAAGATGCTGCCTCGGAAAAAGGCCTCATCTCGCCTGAAGGGGATAATCTCGTAGTTTTTCTCAAGTTGCGGCAGTCCCTCTCAAGTTATGACGCGGACCTCTGGGATCCCCTCTTTTGACCTCTACCAAGTCCAGTCTGCATGTGCGTTGCCAGGGGCCTCTCGACATTGCTCTAAAGTCGGTGCCGGGTCGTAAGTTCTTGTCAGGAGCTGAGGCCGGAACCTGAGGTGTAATCTGCAGTGCTGACATGGATCTCGTCATTCCTCTGGCTTCCCCAGAGGGGAATCAGGCCTCATTTCCAGTGGAGATATGCACTTCTGCTTTCCTCCCGAGCACTCGAATCAGAGTCAGGCTTCCCGTGAAGTTGACATAAAAATCTGTGGCTTTCCCTCGAAGTGACAAGGACTGTCACACCTTCCCCCGAGGTGTGAGTAGATAATCAGGTTGACAGTCGAGGGAATTCAGGGAAATCAGGTTCATCTGAAGGGACCTGACACATTTGTGGCCTTTAGGAATGGTGGCACCACCCAGGGGAACATTTGTGGGTCTTTAGGAATGGTCCCACCACCCAGGGAGTGCCTCTGGCCTTTCCAGTGGACAGCGCCTCCTCCCGAGAAGCGACTGGAATGCCGAGAATGCTTTCCCCTTTCTCGACGAAGCAGAGAAAGGAATCTTCATTTCTCGCTAAGCAGAAGACAACGAGGCTCCTCTTCATTTGTGTCGGGACCCTCGGTATACCTCTTGCGCTGAGACAGGTGTTTTGGGGAACTTCTTGAGGTGTAGCAAGAGTGTGAAGGAACCTTTCAAAGTCTAAGTAGGGTGGTGTGATTTCCCTCGAGTTGCCGCCTCGGATAAAGGCTTCATCTCGCCTGGAGGGGAGAATCTTGTAGTTTTTCTTGAGTTGTGGCAGTCCCTCTCGAGTTACGACGGGGACTTCTGGGATCCCCTCGTTTGACCTCCACAAAGTCCAGTCTCAATGTGCGTTACCAGGGGCCTATCGACATTGCCTTCAAGTCGGTGCAGGTTCTAATTTCTCATCAGGAGCTTAGGCTGGAACTTCATGTGTCCACTGCAAGGCTGATATGGATCTTGGCATTCCTCTGGAGTCCCCAGAAGGTAGTCAGGTCTCATCTCCAGTGGAGACACGCACTTGCGCTTTCCTCCCGAGCACTCGAATAAGAATCAGGCTTCCCGTGAAGTGGACATAAAAATCTGTAGCTTTCCCTCGATGGGACAAGAGCTATCACACGTGTCACTGAAGTGTGAGTCGATACTCTGGTTCACAGTCGTAGGAATTCAGGGAAATCAGGTTCATCTGAAGGGGCCTGACAAATTTGTGGTCTTTAGAAATGGTGGCACTACCCAAGGAACATTTGTGGGTCTTTAGGTATGGTGGCACAACCCAGGGAGTGTCTCTGGCCTNGGCATCACTGACTCAATGGGCATGAGTCTGAGTGAACTCCAGGAGTTGGTGATGGACAGGGAGGCCTAGAGTGCTGCGATTCATTGGGTCGCAAAGAGTCGGTCACGACTGAAGGACTGAACTGAATTGAATATCAAAGATACTTTCAAAACCGCAAGTATTGGGAAATTAAATGTTTACTTTTAAACTATGGGTGTATCTAAAAGCCAAAACAAGGAAAATTAGAAAATATTTGTTATAGAATAAAAATGAGAAGAGAATTTACCAGAATTTATTGCATGCAGCTGAAGCTGCTCAGTGCAACTAAATACAATGTGGGATCTTGAATAAGGTATGAAGACAAATAATGGGCACTAGCATAAAATCTTGTGAAATTTGAAGAAACTCTGTACTTTAGTTAATAATACTGTATCACATGTTAACTTTCTGCTTTTTATTTATTTTCTTTTTACAGCATAGTATTTCTTTATATACTCTGAATCGTATGTACGTTTCAAGCCTCATTCAATTCTTTAAAAATCACTAATATAATAAACTTTCAAAACCTTAAGTAGTAATACTAGATGCCAAAATATATGGAACTATATCAAACTTTGTTTCAAGGGGTTTTAATAATGGGAAAAAACAGCTTTAGCCTTGATTCAATCTTCACTTCAAGGCTAAATTTTAATCAGCCTTTGTTACTCAAAGGAATTTTTTTTCCTACTCCTAGGAGTCCCTGAATCTCTAGACTCTGTTTTGTTTTGCCACAGGCTTCCATGGTCATGGGACTATTAAGAGTTACTCCAAAGAATAGTAGATTTCAGATGTAAAACTCTTTACTCACTTTGTAAAGCAGCAGCCAACTTCCTTAACAGAAATCAATCTCTGCCCCTCAGTTCACTGGTAAGAGAAGTGTTAAATGGCTGGGAAGCAATCTTAGCTCCTACACTGATGAACTATGATTTTATCCCTTGTAGAAAGGGTAGGAAGCAGATATTTTGTAAATTCCTTAGCAGGATACTTTTGCACAAAATACCACAATGGAGAAATCTTTAAAGGGGTCAAGCAATTCTAGCAGAAGCTGTGCAGAAAAGGAAAGCAAATTTTTTTTATGTGATATGTACCCATTTCCATGAGGACAAATTTGCTGTCCTCATGGTGGAAAGGGGGTGTAATCAAAGTAATCAACTTGCCACTAGATGAGTGGATAATAACTGATTTCTCCTGATAATCCCCAAGCCTCCCTGGGAAACTACCAAATATTGACAGGCAAGTCTGTCTTAGTCTCTGTCCCATCACCGCTCCTTTCCCTTGGGTCCTGGTGTGCAGATGGTTTTGTTTGTGCCCTCCCAGAGTCTCTATTTCTCCAGCCCTGTGGAAGTTCTCTAATCAAATCATACTGGCCTTCAAAATGTGGATCACCTCTTGGTCAATATGGAAACGAGACTGATACATTCTTTGCAGCCAAACATGGAGAAGCTCTATGCAGTCAGCAAAAACAAGACCAGAAGCTGACTGTGGCTCAGATCATGAAATCCTTATTGCCAAATTCAGACTTAAATTGAAGAAAGAAGGGAAAACCACTAGACTATTCAGGTATGACCTATATCAAATCCCTTATGATTACACAGCAGAAGTGACAAATAGATTCAAGAAATTAGATCTGAAGATAGAGTATCTGAAGAACTACAGACAGAGGTTTGTAACATTGTATAGGGGGCACTGATCAAACCATCCCCAAGAAAGAGAAATGCGAAAGGCAAAATGGTTGTTTGAAGAAGACTTACAAATAGCTGAGAAGAGCGGCAAAAGGCAAAGGAGAAAAGAAAAGGTATATCCATCTGAATGCAGAGTTTCAAAGAAGAGCAAGGAGAGATCAGAAAGCCTTCTTAAGTGAACAATGCAAGAAAATAGAAAACAATAAAATGGGAAAGACAAGAGATCTCTTTAAGAAAATTAGAGATAACAAGGGAACATTTCATGCAAAGATGGGCAAACTGAAGGACAGAAATGGTACTGACCTAACAGAAGCAAAAGATATTAAGAAGAGGTGGCAAGAATGCACAGATCAAATATACAAAAAAGACCTTAATGTCCTGGATATTCATGATGGTGTGATCACTCACCTAGAGCCAGGCATCCTGGAGTGCAAAGTCAGGTGGGCCTTAGGAAGCCTCACTGTGAACAAAGCTAGTGGAGGTGATGAAATTCCAGCTGAGCTATTTCAAATCCTAAAAGATGATGCTGTGAAGGTGCTGCACTCAATATACCAGCAAATTTGGAAAACTCAGCAGTGGCCACAGGACTGGAAAAGGTGTTTTCATTACAATCCCAAAGAAGGATAATGCCAAAGGATGTTCATACTACTGCACATTTGCACTCATTTCACATGCTAGCAAGTTAATGCTTAAAATCCCTCAAGCTTGGCTTCAGCAGTACATAAACTGAGAACTTCCAGATGTACAAGCAGATTTAGAAAAGGCAGAGGAATCAGAGATCAAATTGCCAACATCTGTTGGATCACAGAAAAAGCTAGAGAATTCCAAAAAATTATCTACTTCTGTTTCATTGACTATGCTAAAGCCATTCACTGTATGGATCACAACAAACCATGAAACAAACCATTTTCAAGAGATGGGAATACCAGGACACCTTACCTGCCTCCTGAGAAACCCGTATGCAGGTCAAGAAGCAACAGTTAGAACCAAAAATGGAATAATGGGCTGATTCAAATGTTGGAAAGGAGTACGTCAAGGCTGTATATTATACCTGTGCTTAAATGCAGAGTATATCATGAGAAATGCTAGACTGACTGGATGAAGCACAAGCTGGAATCAAGATTGTTGGGACAAATATTAATAACCTCAGATATGCATATAATACCACCCGTATGGCAGAAAGCAAAGAGAAACTAAAAAGCCTCTTGATGAAGTTGAAAGAGGACAGTGAAAAAGCTAGCTTAAAATTCAGTATTCAAAAAACTAAGATCATGGCATCCAGGTCCCTCACTTCATGGCAAACAGATAGGGAAACAATGGAAACAATGACAGACTTCACTTTCTTGGCCTACAAAATTACTGTGGACAGTGACTGCAGCCATGAAATTAAAAGATGATTGCTCCTTGCAAGAAAAGCTGATAAACCTAGACAGCGTATTAAAAAGCAGAGACATTACTTTGCCAACAAAGTTACATATAGTTTTTCCAGTTGTCATGTATGGATGTGGCAGTTGGACCATAAAGAATGCTGAGCACTGAAGAACTGATGCTATTCAACTGTGGTGTTGGAGAAGACTCTTGAAAGTCCCTTGGACTGTAAGGAGATCAAACCTGTCAATCTCAAAGGAAATGAACTCTGAATATTCACTGTAAGGACTGATGCTGAAGCTGAATCCCCAGTCCTTGGCCATCCAATGTGAAGAGCTGAGTCACTAAAAAATACCTTGATTCTGGGAAATATTGAAGGCAGGAGGAAGGAAGAGAAGACCACAGCAGAGGATGGGATGGTTGGATGGCATCACCGACTCAGCAGACATAAGTTTGAGCAAGCTCCAGGTGATGGTGAAGGACAGAGAAGACTGGCGTGCTGCAGTCCGACTCATAAAATGTCAGACACAACTGAGTGACTAAACAACAGAGCTGCATCCATATCACCCCTGAAGACAGTAATCTTCTGCAGGTGAGCCTACTTATAGCATTCACTGAGCATCACTGTTCTAGGTAGAGAGGGAGGTTCTCTGCATCATCAGGCTATTGAGAGCATCCTCTGCAGTTGGTGCCCCTTGTGGGCATTCACGTACCAGAAAGACTATAGATACCACCATGTGCCCATCCCAACACCCTTTCAAAAGATCACCTTGTCACCAACCTTATTCTTTTTAACTGGCCAAAAACATGTGTGACCAGGTGGATATTTACAAATTCCTCCCAGCCAAGCGCAAGACTGATGTGTGCTACTACCATCAGAGGTATTTCGACAGTGCCTGCACAATGGGCGCCTACCACCCACTCCTCTTTGAGAAGAACAGGGTGAAGCACCTCAACCTTGGCACAGACGAGGACATCTACCTGCTTGGAAAAGCCACACTGCCTGGCTTCCGGACAATTCGCTACAGAGCATAAGCTCCCCAGCCAGGCCCCCTCACCCTTCTCCATCAGCCAGTCTTCTGGCCACCCCAGGACTGGGAAGGAAGACTGTGTTCCTGAATAATCACAGCCCACACTTTAGGCAGCAAGAACCCTGGGGCTTCAGAAACTCAAGGGTAGGGCCCCCAGCCCAGCCTGCCCTGTTGTCACAGGGGTATGTAAACCCAGAGCCTCCTGTCTCACTCATGTATACCCATTTAGCATTCCCTCCAGAGAGGGTCCTCCTGCCCCCAACCTAGGTAAATGCAAAATCCACCTTTCCCACCAGGGCTGCCAAAACTTGTCTGCTTTCCCCACCAGAATGATGTTGCTATTGCAAACCAGGGAAATAGGAAAAAAGGTACCGTCTCTATCCTCATGGAGAAGGCAATGGCACCCCACTCCAGTACTCTTGCCTGGAAAGTCCCATGGACGGAGGAGCCTGGTAGGCTGCAGTCCATGGGGTCCCGAAGAGTCGGACAGGACTGAGCGACTTCACTTTCACTTTTCACGTTCATGCATTGGAGAAGGAAATGGTAACCCACTCCAGTGTTCTTGCCTGAAGACTCCCAGGGAGCCTGGTGGCTGCCATCCCTGGGGTCACATAGAGTCAGACATGACTGAAGCGACTTAATCAGCAGCAAATTATTTATCTACAAAACAACATGGACTACCAGATATATGCCCATAATAATTACTACTGGGAAACTTTCATTTCAGAGACATCTAACAAAGACATTTTTGAATGGCCTATAGAACATTACATCTACTTTTAGTCAACCACGGCTTAGCATGCTCAAGAACAACAACAGAAAACTATGCCTGAACTTTGCCCTCTTTGGATAACTAAGTTATACTGGTCATGAGGAATTTCCCACTAAGTCACAGAAGGGAACTGAGGAAAAGACCACAAATCAGCAAGAGTGGGTCTTGGACACTTGCTCATGCAATTTTCTCATATTTTCTGCACCTACTTAGGACAGTCTCATACACAGTACCTCTGTTTAGAAACAGAATATTGATGTTTATAATTTGCTGGCTTGAATAATATCCAGTAAGCAGAGCTGAATCATAGGCAGAGAATCCAGCAGAAGTGGGCAGAAGTCTACCAGGATGGCCATAGTAGTAATTCACAATCTTTCACCCACTTTTTAGAATTGAGCCAGGTCATGGATCCAGAGCCTACTGATTAAGAGATAAACTGTGTTTGTGTGAATTTTATTCAACTAACACTAAGTGAGACAACTATTTTATTCTGAATTTCACACTATGCTTTGGGGACTAAATGCCCTCCATCTCCCCACCTCTTACTTTTCCTGCAGACTTGCATCATGAAGTTTTTAAGGCATTTTTTATTTATTTTAGATAGCTTGTAGAATAGAAGCCTGCCTGAAATTCCATTTTGGCCCAGATTTTGATTGGAAAAATCTAGTGATATATTGTAATTTTTCTTGGATCTAGCTTCTTTCTCTTCTTGCTTGGACTTAGCAATTTGGAAAGTAAACTTTTGCTCTTTTCTCTTGAAAAAGAAAATGTAAATACCTAAGGAAAGATTTTTCTTTTTTTTCTTTTTCTTCAAAAAGAGGAGCTATGTCTAATTTATTTAATTTGCTTACTTTTATTATAGCTGAATATCTCTTATTTTTCAAAGCACTTCTTTATTTTCTGTTTCAGTTGTCTAAGAACAATCTTGGGACAATAAAATCCTTAAAGCAATAGTTTCCTTTATATTCACATTCCTTAATACATTTTTTTACTTCAGTGTTCAGAGATACAGAAGATAAAAGGATTGGGGAATACACTTTTTCAATGTATTATGTATAAGGACCAAATTGTTAATAAGTACTTCTATATCTATAAAACCACCTCAGAACTTAATTTATTTTAGTATAAATCATATGGAGATAATCTTTACATTTTTGTGATTTACAAGGCAGGGGAAAGAGGTTCATGGCGATGTTTTGGTCAACTGTAATCTCCAGGGTTCTATATTAAATTAAAAACAAATATGTTCCTAGCCAGGAAAACTCTTAAATTAATCCTGTCATGGAAGCCCACATTCAAGACGTGTCTTGGGAGGAGATTGATTGGAATTAGAGCAGAACTTATACTTTGGTCAAACTGGGGCTCTCAAGATGCCCAAATGATAAACCTAACAATGTCTACAGAACATTCTGTAGAAGTCAGGTGCTTTACTATGAAGAATAGAGAAAACATTCCAGAGTTTTCCCTTGAGATTGACCAAAGCTTACTGGGGCACTGCAAGAACTCAGCATGCCTTTGCTTCTTAGTTAAAAACATCTGGGGTAAGAATTTTGAGAAATGCTTCTGGTGACAGAATGTAACAAAGTGAGAAAAACAAAGTCAGAAGATACAGGCTTAAGAAAGGTCCTGTCCTTACCAGCTGTTCTTA
Organism: Neotragus moschatus; assembly: GCA_006410615.1. Classification (NCBI taxonomy): domain Eukaryota; kingdom Metazoa; phylum Chordata; class Mammalia; order Artiodactyla; family Bovidae; genus Neotragus; species Neotragus moschatus. Next base: position 80,155 of record SJYA01003049.1, read on the forward strand.
AATCTCCAAGCCTTGTTTTCCTATTTGTGCCCTCTGAAAAGAAGACCGACCTGTCTGGCAGTTTGTTTATTTTGGTTATCATCAAAAATAACGAGTTCATTGAGAAATGCATTATAAACTGAACACAATATAGAAGTGACGCACGCTTTTGTTTATAAATAAAGGATTGGATTTTGAGTGGACAATGCTTAGCTTCTACTACAAATGGAGAGACAGAGAGTCAAGAGGCTGATTCCACTGCTCAGGGTTACACAGGAGGAATGAGAATTAAAAACTAAAGTTCTCTGGAAAATCAGCTATCTATAAAACTTAGGGAGATCTGAGAAGACTACGGTAGGTCAGCATTAGTCAAAATGTGGTCTCTGAAAGGCCTGTCTTAGCATATGTGTTTATTTGTTAAAAATGCAAATTCAGGGGCTTCACCCAAGACTGAGTCAGAAGCACCGGCAATGGACTAGCTCTATCCACACCCCTGTGGTGACCATGTGCACGGGGGTCACTGAAGGCAGCTGTGCACAGAGGCTGCCAGGGTGGACTCTGGTGCCTGAATAGCTGGATCTTCAAAGGAATGTCAAAGGTTGCAGCCATTTACCAGTTTGTGATGTCATACAGGTAAAAATGTGATAAAGGGAGTGACACATAATTAAAAAGAAAAAAAAAAGCACTCACTTGACCACTGGCTCCTGCTCAGCAGTGAGTTCACCCGCTGACTCAGCAGAGGCAGAAGGCAGAGGGCTTGGCTGTCTCAGTTCCTGCTACAGCTGAGGCCAAGAGCATCTGAGATGCAGTCCCCTAAGTGAGAAGGAGAGACACACGGCCTGCAGGGCATTTATTACTGGATGAAGGAACCACCGTGTTTTTAAAAAATCTTATTTGGTTTATTTTCCAGAACAAATACTACACTTTTCCTAGGCCTCCTGAAAATTATGCTTGCATTTGGAACCATGCCTGTGACCGGGTGCTGACAGCTCTGTCACAGGCCTGTGTTACTTTTACCTCTCCCAGGACTGTATGGCACCGTGCACAACAGACCAGTTTGACTGTGTAACTTCCCCTTCAAAGGGTTTGGTGGCAAACAGGCAAAGGAAGAATAGAGAAGGAGGGAAGTACACCTACCAGCGTGGTGACTGTCTGCTTGGCTTTGTTGTCAATAAGGACTCAATTCCTATTACGGGCCTGCTGCCTGTACAACCTTGGGAAACTCCCTTAACACAATATAGACCAAAGACACATAATATGTGTTATTGGTCAGAGATATAGTATCACATTTTTAGAGAGTAAGACAATGAATATTCCTGAATGTTAGTTCTCTTATTAGTTGAATTCAGGACAAAAGCACTGGGTGCAAACAAAACTAAAATCAGAAAATGCATATAAACTTGCCAGCACAAAGCAATTTATAAATTAATATTTCCTTCCTTGAAGATGTGTGTCCTTTCCTGCCCTTCACCACATCCTTCTTATTATTAGATTCATTTAAATTTAACATTTATTTGATGCCAGGAGTACAGAAACACAGATGCACTAATATATATCTGCTTTCCAACAACCACGGAAGAATTTCACCTGGATTTCATGTAGGAACTTCATCATCAAGGTAATGATGGTAACAACCATTAGTGAGTGAGACACTGTTAGGCTCTTACATGCAAGTTTGGAAAAATTGCTTCTACAAGGAATAAACAATGGGGTTCCTTTTAGAGGTGGATTCACTGCTCAGGAAGGTGGAGGGAAGAAGCAAGGCCACAGAGCTTCTGCCCCACAGAACTGGGGCTTGAAGGCTACTGTGTCCCTCCAAATGCACCTCTATACTGTAGCACATCCTCGCCCAGCCTAAAGCCAGGCTGAAAACCTTCCTCCCTCAAACCTACTCCTTCCTCTCTATTTCCAGCTTCAGAGAAGAGAATCACAATCGATTCAGCATTCCAAAAACAAATTTGGTACTTTTCCTTGGAACTGCCTTTTTCTTATCTCCTGCTTCTCATCATTAGCTAAAGTTTCTTCATTTATGCTCTTCATATTTTAAAAAATTTGCTCTTATTTTCAGACACATAACTTCTACTTTTGGAAGTTTAAGGTGCCATGATCTCAAACTTGGATGGCAAAAATAAATCATTTCTCTTTGCCCAGTGAGAGATCTCATGTCTGAGGTGGAGTGCCCCTCATTAAGGAGAAGCCAAAAATGTTTGCCGAGGGAACTAAGATCACCCATGCTGTTGTCATCAAGAAACTGAATGAGATCCTACAGGCACGAGGCAAAAAAAGAACTGATTGTGCAGCCCAGATTGAGCTGCTTCAGCTGCTGGTTCAGATTGCCTCTGAAAACAACCTAGGAGAGGGCGTCATCATCAAGATCAAGTTCAACATCACCGCTTCTCTTTATGACTACAACCCAAACCCGGCCACATACATGAAGCCTGAGATGTGGCAGAAGTGAATGGACTGCATCAATGAGCTTATAAACATCTTGTTTGCAAATCCCAACATCTTCGTCAGAGAGGACATTCTGGAAGAGAGTGAGATGCATAGCACAGACCAGCCACTGCGTGTCTGTGGCTGCATCTTAACTCTGGTGGAACGAATGGATGAAGAATTTACCAAAATAATGCAGAACACTGATCCTCACTCCCAAGAGTATGTGGAGCACCTGAAGGATGAGGCCCAGGTGTGTACCATCATTGAGCGTGTGCAGCGCTACATGGAGGAGAAGGGCACCACTGAGGAAATCTGCTGCATCTACCTGAGGCCCACTCTCCACACCTACTACAAGTTTGATTACAAGGCCCATCAGCCGTAGCTTACCCCCGCTGAGGGCTGAGAAAGATCAGGCCAAAAATAAGGGTGAGGACTCAGCTGTGCTGATGGAGAGACCATGCATGTACATCTGTGCCAAGGACCACACAGACCGAAACCACATGTGCACCATCCTCTGCCATATCTCCCATCACACCTTGCACTCCCGCTGGTACCAGGCCCGGGACCTCATGCTCATGAGCCACTTGCAGGACAATATCCAGCATACAGACCCACCAGTCCAGATCCCGTACAACCACACCATGGTGCAGCTGGGCATCTGTGCCTTCTGCCAAGGCCTGACCAAGGATGCACACAACACCCTGCTGGACATCCAGTCAAGTGGCTGGGCCAAGGAGCTGCTGGGCCAGGGTCTGCTGCTGCACAGCCTGCAGCAGCACAACCAGGAGCAGGAGAGAAGGTGGAACGGTGCCAGCAGGCGCCCTTCCACCTGCACACAGATCTGCAACTGCTGGAAGGTGTTTACCTGGTGTTGGCCATGCTCCTGGAGATCCCCTACATGGCTGCCCACAAGAGTGACACCCGCTGATGCAGGATCAGCAAGCAGTTCCATCACCAGCTGCGGGTGGGCAAACAGCAGCCCTTGCTGGGCCCCCTGGAGCCCATGAGGGAATATGTGGTCACTGCTTCCAAGGCCATGAAGATGGGTGACTGGAAAACCTGCCGCAGTTTTATCAACGAGAAGATGAATGGCAAAGTGTGGGGCCTTTCCCCAGAAGCTGACAAACTCAGAACCATGCTGGTTAGGAAGATCCAGGAAGAGTCGCTGTGGACCTGCCTGTTCACCTACAGCCATGTCTACGACTCCATCAGCATAGAGACGCTGTCCAACATGTTTGAGCTGGACCCGCCCATGATACACTCCATCATCAGCAAGATGATCACTAACGAGGAGTTGATGACTCCTTGGATCAGCCATCACAGACCGTGGTGATGCACTGCACAGAGCCCACTGCCCAGCAGAACCTGGCCCTGTAGCTGGCATAGAAGCTGGGCAGACTAGTGGAGAACAAGTAGATGTTTGACCACAAGCAGGGAACCTATGGTGGCTACTTCCAAGACCAGAAAGATGGCTACCAGAAAAATGAGGGATACATGTGCCAGGGTGGCTACCACCAGCAGCAGTCTCAGACAGCCTACTGATGGCTTGACTTCTGTCCCCAGTGTCCTATACCATTCACCCTTTAGTTCCAACCACACTGCATTAAAGGTCTGTTTAGATTCATTAAAAAAAAAAAAACACACACACACACTTCTATAATGTCAATGCTTCTAGAATGACCCTTCTCTCTTTTTTTGCCCTGTTGCATGTGGGATCTTGGGGCTTTTCTGGTGTCTCAGTAAGAAAAGAGTTGGTCTGCCAATGCAGGAGAAGCAGGTTTGATTCCTGGGTTGGGAACATCCCCTGGAGAAGGAAATGACAACTCATGCTAGTATTCTTACCTGGGAAATCCCATGGAAAGAGGAGCCTGGTGGGCTTCAGTCTATAGGCTCCCAAAGATTTGGATATGACTGAGCAACAAAGCAACAATACCATGCTGGGTCTTAGTTTCCTGACCAGAGATCAAACACATGCCCCCTGCATTGGAAGCATGGAGTCCTAAGCACTGGACTGCCAGGTAAGTCCTAGAATGATCCTTCTAACACCTAGATTTGCATCTGATCATGTCCCTGTTTCCTGTGTCTGTGGCTCCTCATCTCCATCCAAGCAGCCTCAGCTCCTTCCTCACATGCCATGTTCGATTCCCAACTGGTGGCTCTCTGCGCCTGATGTGAACATTCTTCTCTGTTCCTCTGGCAAACACTGAGGCACACTCAGGACTCACTCAAGCGCCATATCCTCAATGGACACTTTGCTAACCTTCAACTAGAGCCTCCCACTCCTCCTCCCGGTCCTGCTGCACTGTGCAGGGGTTTGTGTAAAGGGTGGCTTGTTAAATGCCCCCCCTCCTGGAACACTGTCCCTTCCTTGGAGTCAGGGGTGGGGACTTTTTCGTCTTTGATTTCTAAGTCAGTCCAATGTGAGCAACTAGTACAGGCACTTAGTAAGTGTTTAGTGAAACAAGAACCATGTGAGTCAGTGAAGAGTATTACACATAAATCCTGTTCTATACTGGATTAGGGAGGTGGGGGGACATAGGCTTCATGCAGGGTCTATAACACTCCAAGAATAAGACTAGGTCTTTGAAACAGCCTGTCTACATGACTGAACAACAGGTCAAGTTTAATTGGTAAGTTAAGCCTTGTCTTCCTTTTTTCCTCTTTATTACTTTGTGGAAATGAGAGAGTTTATTTACCTGAATAAATTAAACTTGTTTTGATTCTCCCTTTGTGACAGTGAAAACTGTTAATGGCCAGAGCTCTGAAAGGACCGAAAAATTCTACAAATACTTCTGGAGACAGATTAACCCAGCTTCACAGGAGACCCTGAGGATATCACCCTGAATGTTTACCTTACACAGCTCTGCCCGGAAAACTGAGGTGGATCTCCATGTGTTCAATGAGAGATCATTCATTATACTCCTTCAATGGGAAGAGCTAATGGGCTTCCCTGGTGGTTCAGATGGTAAAGAATCTTCCCACAATGTGGGATACCTGGGTTTTTTTGAACCCTGGGCTGGGAAGATCCCCTGGAGAAGGAAATAGCAACTCATTCCAGTATTCTTGCCTGAAGAACTCCATGAACAGAGGAGCTTGGTGGGCTACAGTCCATGGGGTCACAAAGAGTCGGACATGACTGAGGGACTAAACACACACACATATACACACTACTTCAATAAAAAAGGAAAATAAAAAGGAACACCAGAGGGCTCTGTTAAATGCCAAAGAAAATGGCTGGTTTAGTTATGGCTGTTTTCAGCTGAATGTCAAAGAAACCGACTGCAAGGTTTTATTCAAACAAACGCTGGTTTTTCTCTCATTAGAGACAGACATTAGAGGCAGGAGACAGAGAGGACTAGTCAGGCAGTTTCATTGAGTCAGCAGTGACTCAGCTTCCCTTTTATTCTTTCTCCATCATCATCATCATTACCACTGGGGTTTTATTTCCAGGTCTTAAGGTGGCTGTTCCACCTCCAGGCAGTGTGTGCGCTTTATAGACAGGAAGGAGCCTCAAGAGCAGAGGGAAAAAAATGTGTGGCTTTTTTTTTTTTTTCCTGGCTCTTTTTCTCCTTTTGACTCCACCAAGTAGATGGACCTCTCCCTGGCTAGAATACATCACAGGGCCATATAGACTGCAAGGAAATCTGCAAGAAGAAGCATAGTGGGCACTTGGCCTCTCTGAACAAATCATGTTTCTTTTCATGAGAAAGAAGGGAGACAGGAAATTGTCACAAATCTATTTTCCAGTTGTGCAACCAATAAGGAAGAAGGACAGCTGACTCTGCTCTGACCTCATGGCATATGTTCCTGTTTGGGTGACAGACAGGGACACTGAAAGAAGCGTGTGCCACTCTTTAGGCTGTTGGCACAGAGGCCTGGCACTTCAGGCGCTGGAAGTGATATGTGAGCCCTGGCATAGCCCTGCTCTCTGGCTCTCCCTGACAGCCAGCTCAGACTGTAGAGATTGTAGCCTGGATCCTCTTCCCCAGGCCCCATTTCTCTCCTCTGAGATCCCTCCCCCTGCAATTTCTTCTCTATACTCCTCTGAGAATAAACATTCTAAAATACTAACTGGTTGTGTCACTATGTGAATCTCTTATGAAGCTCAGCTCGTTAGAGAGCTGGCTCCTCTTTCCCAGCTCTCCTCCACAGCCTCCTTTTCAGAATGGGGCACCTTGTATGTTAGTAAATCTGGCCAGATGGGACAGCTTTCAGATTCAGCACCTTCCTAGTCTGGGCCTTCAGTCATCCACTTCCTTCACTTGAACCATTCTTCATCCTTCTCCAACTTTCTTGCCTGCACAATCCCAGAAAGATGTGACTTTCTGCAAGAAAACCTCTAGTTCCTGGGGTATGAAACTTCGATACCCTTCTTGGACATCCAGGAGTGTGAAGTCAAGTGGGCCATAGGGAAATATCACTATGAACAAAGAAAATGCAGGTGATGGAATTCCAGCTGAGCTATTTCAAATACTAAAACAGGATTCTGTTAAAGTGCTGTACCCAATATGTCAACAAATTTGGAAAATGCAGCAGTGGCCACAGGACTGAAAAAGGTCAGTTTTCATTCCAATCCCAAATAAGGATAATGCCAAAGAATGTTCAAACTACCATACAATTGTACTCATTTCACATGCTAGCAAGGTAATTCTCAAAATCCTTCAAGCTAGGTTTTAATAGTACGTGAACTGACAACTTTCAGATTTACAAGTTGTATTTATAAAAGCCAGAGGAAACAGAGATTAAATTGCCAACATCCATTGGCTCACAGACAAAACAAGGGAATTTCAGAAAAACACCTACTTCTGCTTCATTGACTACACTAAAGCCTTTGACTGTGTGGATCACAACAAACTGGAAAATTCTTAAAGAGATGGGAATACCAGACTACCTTATCTGTCCCCTGAGAAACCTATATGCAGGTCAAGAGGCAACAGTTAGAATGGACATGGAACAATGGACTGATTCAAATTTGGGAAAGGAGTGCGTCAAGGCTACATATTGTCACCCTGCTTATTTAACTTCTAAGTAGAGTACATCTTGTGAAATGCCGGGCTGGATGAAGCGTAAGTTGGAATCAAGATTGCTGGGAGAAATATCAATAACCTCAGATATTCAGATGACACCACCCTTATGATAGAAAGCAAAGAGGAATTAAACAGCCTCTTAATGAAGGTGAAAGAGGAGAGTGAAAAAGATGGCTTAAAACTCAACATTCGAAAAATGATGGTGATGGCATCTGGTCCCATCATCTCATGGCAAATAGAAGGGGGAAAAGATTGAACAGTGACAGATTTTATATTCTTGGGCTCCAAATTCACTGCAGACAGTAACTGCAGCCATGAAATTAAAAGATGCTTTCTCCTTGGAAAAAAAGCTATGATAAACCTAGACAACATACTGAAAAGCAGAGATATCACTTTGTCCATAAAGATGCATATAGTCAAAGGTATAGTTTTTTCAGTAGTTGTGTATGGATGTGAGAGTTGGACCATAAAGAAGGCTGAATGCGAAGAATTGATGCTTTGGAATTGTCATGCTGGAGAAGACTCTTGAGAGTCCCTTGGACTGCAAGGAGTTCAAGCCAGTCTATCTTAAAGGAAGTCAATCCTGTATATTCATTGGAAGGATGGAAGTTGAAGCTGAAACTGTAATACTCTGGCCACCTGACATGAAGAGCCAACTAATTGTAAAAGACCCTGATGCTGGGAAAGACTGAGGCCAGAGAAGAGGGTGACAGAGGATGAGATGGTTGGATGGCATCACCGACTCAATGAACATGAGTTTGGGCAAACTCTGGAAGATAGTGAAGGACAGGGACGCCTGGCATGCTATTTTCCACCAGATTGTAAAGAGTTAGATATGTTTTAGCCATTGAACAAAAACAACAAAGCAGCTTATTGTTTTCCAGCTAAAATTTAAGCTACTTTAAAGAGCAGAACCTTATATATGATAGATACCGAATTATTTGTTGATATTGAACATAGGAAAGGCAACATCGTCCAAATAGCACTGAGATCTGAGCACATGGCTTTGGGCCCTGTTCTCAGACCTGTGCCTAATTAGCAGGATGACGTTGAGTGATTTCACCTCTCTGTTTGGCTTTCTCATCTGCTTAACACATGGTATTACCAATTTCAGTGGATGTCAGGTTTGCATGCCCAGTACCTACTCCTTCTTCTTCTGATGAGAGCATCCTTGTTTCTATCATGACACAAACTCCTCTCAGGTGCTCAGTCACATTTTTTGAGTGACATGAGATACCCAAGCCTTGTAGATCAGTATGTAACTCTTATGGCACTGAGGTCTGTTCCAAAATCAACAAGGACCAAGCCAAGTCAATAAAAGTTGATTGTGGGACATTTGGTAAGACTATTGAAATGCACAAATAGCTCTCTTACTGCTACACTTGAGGAGGAGGAAACCTGGAATATCTGTGCTCATGAATGGACAGAGCCTGCTTGAGTGAAGCCATAACAGAAAAAAAGAGAGCAATAAAATGAAAAAACACTTAACTCAGATGCCCTTGTTTGAGCCATTGGATCTCTTGATACTCAGAGCCAACATTATCCAGCTATTCAGGCTTCTATCAATATTCCCATTCCCCTCACCACCACTTATCTCAGTTTGAGTCGGTTTGATGTCAGTCATAATGTAAACAATCTGGATTTCATGACAACAAGGAATATATTTCTTTCATATATATTTTGGAAGAACTGGTAGACTCTTTTAAGAGTCTTTACTACATCCTTATGTTTTCCTTCCACATTTGGAAATTCATCCTAAATATGAAAAGGACTTTTTGACAATGGTAGTAAACTCCTTAAAATCAATTTTTGTTTCTTAAAAATCATTGTATATACACAGCACTTGACACAATGTTTAACATAAACTACTTGTTATATCAATCAACCAATTAGATAATACTAAAATTGTTTATCGTAATGCAAAAAACCCAAATGTAAAATCTGTAGGGAAACAGTAACACACATACACACACAAACATACACACATTTTATGGCCTACTCTACTGTCATTAAGATTTGTAGTACCATGAACAACTAAGTATGACATAATGTTAAGAGAAACAAATTTAGAAGCCTATATTTAAAGCATAAGCACATCTATTTTATTAAAAGTGTATTCCATAATAATCCAAAAATGATAATGGAACAGCATGAATATTTTTTCTTTCTTCCACTTTTCTATGACTACCAAAATGTATTAACATGTTAACATATGACAGTTTTAATATTAAAAAAAATAAGCACCTAAAATATCTGATTTCAACCACCTTTATGAGTCTATCATTCTTTGATTCCAAGAACTGCTCAGTTATCATGGTTTGTACAAACCTCATTGTTTTTGTAAGTGGGGAAAATTTAGTACCAAAATTAAAGGACAAAGCTGACAGAGTTATTCGTCTCAAGGAACTTGCATGTCCTTTGTTTTTGTTTTTTCAGTGGTTGTTTCTGATGCTTTCCATTCTTGTGAAATCAAACAGAAATGAAGTTGCTACAGAGACAAGGAAGGGGTCATGTGCTTTCTTGGAGGGATCCTTTGCTGGATTCAAATGATCATAAATGGTGCCCAGCGTCTTCATACTCTCTGGTCTGACCAGAATCCTTCTGCACNGGACCAAGCCAAGTCAATAAAAGTTGATTGTGGGACATTTGGTAAGACTATTGAAATGCACAAATAGCTCTCTTACTGCTACACTTGAGGAGGAGGAAACCTGGAATATCTGTGCTCATGAATGGACAGAGCCTGCTTGAGTGAAGCCATAACAGAAAAAAAGAGAGCAATGAAATGAAAAAACACTTAACTCAGATGCCCTTGTTTGAGCCATTGGATCTCTTGATACTCAGAGCCAACATTATCCAGCTATTCAGGCTTCTATCAATATTCCCATTCCCCTCACCACCACTTATCTCAGTTTGAGTCGGTTTGATGTCAGTCATAATGTAAACAATCTGGATTTCATGACAACAAGGAATATATTTCTTTCATATATATTTTGGAAGAACTGGTAGACTCTTTTAAGAGTCTTTACTACATCCTTATGTTTTCCTTCCACATTTGGAAATTCATCCTAAATATGAAAAGGACTTTTTGACAATGGTAGTAAACTCCTTAAAATCAATTTTTGTTTCTTAAAAATCATTGTATATACACAGCACTTGACACAATGTTTAACATAAACTACTTGTTATATCAATCAACCAATTAGATAATACTAAAATTGTTTATCGTAATGCAAAAAACCCAAATGTAAAATCTGTAGGGAAACAGTAACACACACACACACACAAACATACACACATTTTATGGCCTACTCTACTGTCATTAAGATTTGTAGTACCATGAACAACTAAGTATGACATAATGTTAAGAGAAACAAATTTAGAAGCCTATATTTAAAGCATAAGCACATCTATTTTATTAAAAGTGTATTCCATAATAATCCAAAAATGATAATGGAACAGCATGAATATTTTTTCTTTCTTCCACTTTTCTATGACTACCAAAATGTATTAACATGTTAACATATGACAGTTTTAATATTAAAAAAAATAAGCACCTAAAATATCTGATTTCAACCACCTTTATGAGTCTATCATTCTTTGATTCCAAGAACTGCTCAGTTATCATGGTTTGTACAAACCTCATTGTTTTTGTAAGTGGGGAAAATTTAGTACCAAAATTAAAGGACAAAGCTGACAGAGTTATTCGTCTCAAGGAACTTGCATGTCCTTTGTTTTTGTTTTTTCAGTGGTTGTTTCTGATGCTTTCCATTCTTGTGAAATCAAACAGAAATGAAGTTGCTACAGAAACAAGGAAGGGGTCATGTGCTTTCTTGGAGGGATCCTTTGCTGGATTCAAATGATCATAAATGGTGCCCAGCGTCTTCATACTCTCTGGTCTGACCAGAATCCTTCTGCACTTCCCTGGGCAGTTTTCTCCCCCCTCCTTTCTAGCAGCCACCTCTTGCCTATGCTTACTTATCCTTTCTTACGTGTGTATCCAGCCCCTGCCTGCCATGCTGCTCCCTTGCTCCCCTGACCTCTCGATAAACAACTCTGTGACACATCCATGCTGAACTTCATTCAGTCTTCCCCAGCTTTCTCTGCCTGCTTCCCTGGCAAAATTTATACTTACTATTCTATTTCCAACAGTAGCAGTTCCAACCTTTTTGGCACTGGGGACCAGTTTTGTGGGAGACAATTTTTCCATGGATGGGTGGGGGGATGGTTTGGAGATGATTCAAGCACATTACATTTATTGTGCACTTTATTTCTATTATTATTACATCAGCATCACCTCAAATCATCAGGCATTAGATCCTGAAGGTTGGAGACCCCTGAAGTATAGGATGTCTTTTTCTAAAAAGCCTTTGTTGACCCCTGCAATGGCAAGTGTTGCCTTACAATTGTTCCTTTCAGGCTCTTGGGCTCCCTGTCCATAGCTCTGACCACATGTTATTATTTAATACTAGCAGGTCATCCATGATGGAATTCAACCCTGGTGATCACAAACATGATCTGTATTTCTGTCTTGCATGTAGTCATTGTACTTGGTGCAGAGCTTGGCACGTATTAATTACAGTACTTCGTAAAATTAGAAAGAAAGGGTGGTTATCATACACTAGTTTAACAGCATAACCATAATTTAAAAACTGACAAGCACGTCTTCTGGTCCCCAACTTATTCCATTCAGTGTCACTCTGCCTTCCTTGATTTCTCAAGTGGGCTGTTTTCAACTTTTCAAAGTAAGTCATATAACATTATGCTTCTTTTGCTTTAAAGTACAGACTTCTGGGACATGCCTCATTTGTTTCTACAAGTGGAAAAGAAGAGAGAGTGGGGAAAAAAGGACAAAGGACAAAAGGAAGAGAACAATAAACATGTTTAGAAAGATCATGTCTTTGGAAAATCAGTATTTCCTTGCTGACCATATCTCTTTGGTAACAGAAGGCTACGGTACAAAGCCCTTTTTATTAAAGGAAAAAAACTATAATATACAAACATTTATTACTGACTTCAAATCACTGGATTAGAAGTTTCAGAGAGGAATTTATGAAAATATTTTGTTTTAAAACCATTTTTGTTATGATGTTAGTAAACTGTGGTCATTTATGAACTTTTATAGAAAAGAGTAATATTCAGAAACTAAAACAAACAAAAGAAACAGGAAAACTAAAAACCAGAGTTCTTTCATGCTCGTCCTTTTGGTGCCCTTCATATACACAGATGATAAGACAAGAGCTTCTAGACTGAGGAGTGAACTGTTTCAAAAATTAACAAGGGATTCATGAAAAACAGCAGAAAACAGGTGATATGAAAAACCTCTATAATGATCCAGCATTGAATCATAACAGATGGTAACTCCTCATGAAATTATAGACTAAAAATAGGAAAAACAAAATAAATTTGAACAAGTTTAAGGAAAGCTGAGAATCTTTAAACTCCATTTTAAAAAAGTAACAATAATCAGACTTCAATCCAATGTGAGTTTATTTATAAGAGATTTGGTTATCTCAATAAATAACTTATTTTAAAGTTTAATATCATTTGACTGCATCTCTGCTATAGTATTTTATTTTAGGGAAAGAAAAAATGCACAAGCTGCAAGATATAATGACACTATTTCACTTAAAATTTACTCTCTAAACAACTTGATGAAAATAATGATAAATTTTACTTCAGGGATTTCTGGTGAGCAGTTGTGAGGCTGAGCTCAGCAAATCAAATGGTCTGTAATCGGGCCATGACCCTATATGCTCTTGCTTCACTGGAGGGAGGAAAACAAGTTGAGATCAATATTTACACATAGAGAAAATTTCCTAAATACTTGGAGGGTTAAAAAAAAAAATGGTTAATTTGACCATACAATGCTTTTTTATGTTCTGTAGTTGTAGAAGAAAAATGTATGAATCCACAGATACTTGAAGAAACGTATCAAATTAAAAACAATGTGTATCTTCAATGACTGATTTTTTTGATCAGATTATATAGTATAATCACTGTCAATAAATGAATACTAGTCATCATGGAGATCAGCAGTGTATTCAGTCAGACCTTGAGGGAGTTCTTTGAAGATGGTCTCTAGAGAGAAATGGATCACCCTAAAGAACTGGCTAGAAAACCATGTGGGTTGAAAAATACCCATTTTAGGGTCAAGTATAAATCATTCTTTAACTTAAATAAAGGATTGTTTTCAATTTTATTGTTTTTATAGGGATGCAGAAATATCTAAACCATTTTTGGAGCAAGCTATATCAGTGGTCAAACTCATCTAGTTATAACAAATCCCTTAATGATCCAGTTAACAAATATTCATAAGGCATTTTTATGTGTTAGGTGGTATGCTAGAAATAGAAATGTAAGACATGGGTTCTGTTCTCAAAGAATGTACACTTTAGTTAGGTGAAAAAGAAGAAACAGGTGAAAAGCTAAATAAAGATATGCATTTAGCAATATATATGCAATTATGACACTTTTAAATTTTTGGCACTACAATGGTTTAATGATAGAATCAAAGACACTTTCTCCTTCCTTCTCAGTGTTTCATCTTTCACAGTGTCAGTTTCTTCCTAAAGTGGTTTCCCCCCATGGCAGCAAGAAGGCTGCAGAAGTACCAAATGTCTTATTTGCTTAGTGCATCATCCAAAAGGAGACAGAGCAATGGTGTCTGCAGGTTTGACCAGGAGAATGAGGAACATTCTAGTCCAAAGACCCTTATATACCATTGGTCTGAATCAATTCAAGTTTATTTCTGAAGTAATCACCTTGCCTAGAGTAATATGCACTGATTGGCTTAGACGTAGATTTTCTGAATTTATCTCTGTGGCAAGGGTTTGTAATCAGCCTAGCGACAGGAGGTGGCTGAATCGTGTGCCTCATTCTATCCCTAAGACCATGGAGACTCGGATGGGAAAGATGTTCCAACAATAACCAACACTATGCCTACTTCTTCTTTTCTCCAACTCTCTCTCTTTCACTCACTCTCCCCTGCCCACACACAGAAGCACACAATCTTATACACAGTCTTATACACACTTTTCAAAAACCCCTACAACCTACAGGGAAATATTTAACTCTTCCCATAGGATAACACATTTTTGTTTGCTGCATAAAGATCCATTTGCAAGATCTCTTGATGACATGCCATCCTCTTCCTTGTGCTGTCTGAAACTTTCTAAGGTCCAGTAATCTATGGGTAAGAGATTTTTTTCCATCACTGTTTTTTTTTTTTCAAATATAATCATGGTGAAAGAAGAGGAAATCCCAAAGAAAATTTTCCTTTGAAAAAGGAGAAAATGGGAAATAACATATTCAGTATTCCATGGCCCAAAACATACACTGCTGTCCAGAAAAAGCAAGAATTCCCCTTTCCTTGAAATGGAGTAAGGCTTTTAATCAGACAGTGGCTACTCAAGAAGCTGCTTTCTGGCACAGCCTTCCTTGTCCATGGTCCTACATGGCCATACCAGGGGACAATGTCCGTTCCAGGCAATGTACCACCTTAGCAGTCCAGTGGAACTATGTCAGGTTTTGGGGAGACTGCTTAGGGGGATGAAGAAAGCAAAGATTGGGGAAGGAGAATAAGATGGCGGAGGAGTAGGTGGATGTGGAGTGTATCTCTCTCCATGGATACATCAGAAATACACCTTTAGACACAGAAGTGCATGCAGAGCACCAACTGCAAGCAGACAGGAGTACCTGACCAGTGGAAAAGAATATATAGAACCCTGCAAAACTTGGTAGGATGAAGGAACTAGAGGGGAAAACAGGAGTGTTACTAGGACTGGACCTGCCCTCAGTGGGTAGGGGAACTGAAGCAGGGGTCAAATCCCCACATCGGGGCAACAGTCTGAGTCAGAGGAGAAATTATTTAAGGATGAGAGTGAAACAGCTGATGTGTGGTAGCCTAAATGGAATGAGAATCAACAGTCCTTGCTACAGCCATACATACGCTAGACAGGGACACAGGTCCCCTAGAAGGTGCAGCAGCTGAGAGCTGGAGTTTAGGGATTGTGGAGCAACACCAGGGTGAGGGCTGCTGTTGACCAGGTCCTCACTGGGACAGAAGCAAGTCCTCCAGGGCAGCCTCAAGAGAAAAACCCAAAGGACAACCCACATGCAGAGGTGGAGATAAAACCACAATTGAAACCCAGGGGCAGTGTGGCTAAAGAAGAAGACCCCAATCCTTCCCATCAGCTGTACAAGCTTCAGATTAAACCCACGTGATAAACTAGGCAGATTCCATGTCTCTGGAATATATAAAAAGACAGTGAGATCTCCCACAAAAGAAAATGCACTAGTTTTGATAGCTGTGGATATTGGAGACAAGAACACACAGGAGTAGAACCAGATTAAAATCTGAGCTGTCCCCACAGCAGATCCAGAGACCAGCATATTGTTAGAAGGCATCCTAGGGAGGTGAGGTAGACTGTGACTCCCAGTGAGAAGGACTCTGACAGCAGTGACTTAAGAAAAACATTTATTATTCTTATGTCTTGACTTGTTTTGTAGATTCTACTGGATTTTTTTTTCTTTTTCTTTTTCCCTTTTCTTTTTTTACCCCCTGTGTTGTAGTTGTCGATTTTATTGGCTCTATGAAATCTAATTAAGCTCTTGAATTTTTTTTTCCAAGTCACACTTTTTATTGTTGTTATAAAACTCTGCCTCTTCATTGGGCTTTTGAGGTTCTGTGGAGTCGTCCTTCCTTTCTTTCTTCCATTTTTTCCTCTTTTTTAATTTTAATTTTTTAAACCTATTATTATTTCTACATTTATTCCTTTGCTTGCTTTTCCTACTATTCTTTTCCCCTTGCAGTTAATCTTTAATGTATATAAATCTTCTTTATCTACCTCTATATAACTCTGCATATCTATTCTTTCTTTACTTTCCTCTTAACATATTTTTTATTTTAGTTTTCATTGCTTTATTCCCCACTTGGCACCTTGTTTTAGTTTTGTTTTCCAGTTTGTGCTTTACCTAGTTTTGTTCTTAACTGGTACATATAATTTTTGGTTTCATTTGTTCACTGGGTCAATCTATTGTACTTTATTTTTGTTTGACTGTTTTTATTTTGCTTATGGGTATATATGCATATGTGTATATTCCACTATTTTAATTATAATTTGCCTGGTTTTGTAACTGTCATTTGCTGTGGGTTCATCTTTGGTTTCTCATTTTTGGTATTTGTTTTAATCTCATTTAATGTCATAACAAACCACTTGTGGAATCTTTGTTCCTGACCAGAGATCAAGCTCTGAGCCTTTGGAGTGGGAGCACTGACTCCAAGAACCTATATTACCAGAGAATTAAGCCTGGGGAGTATCAAATAGTGAGAACTCACACAAAGGAAACCACTTGAATACAAGACATAGCATTATCCAACCACCAGTAGCATCCTGTGCAGGAAGCCTCACCCAAACAACAAACAGAACAAAAATACAAACCCAATCATCAGCAGAGAGGATTACCACCTCACTCAACCTTGCCCATCAGATAAAAAAACAAACAAACAAAAAACTCAGCACAAATTTCACCCTATATGAAGCTTACACAAACCATTGGATCAACCTTAGAAGGGCAGAAACCAAAAGGAAGAAAAAAATCAACTTTGAAGTCTAGGAAAAGAAGATCTNATTTGGTAAGGTTTAAAGGTTTGAAACATCTACCCAGGAATCAAAGAGAGATGGGCTCCTGTTATCAGTGATTCACTTTCAAAGCCCTATGAGACTGTTTT
This sequence comes from Neotragus moschatus, assembly GCA_006410615.1. Classification (NCBI taxonomy): domain Eukaryota; kingdom Metazoa; phylum Chordata; class Mammalia; order Artiodactyla; family Bovidae; genus Neotragus; species Neotragus moschatus. Next base: position 97,327 of record SJYA01003049.1, read on the forward strand.
TATTAACAAACCCAGTACCCACCAGAGCTTTAGGAATGTTGGACCCCATTTTGGAACTATTATGGGGACAAGAGAGTGCCAGGCATGGATTTCCTGATATCACAAATGGAGCCAGGAGCCTTGAATGTCTGCCTCTAGTCCCAGAGCAGCCCCAATCACTTTCCAAAATAGGAGGTGTCCTTGTCATTGAGTCCTGAGCAAAACTGTAAAAATGAAGGTGTGTGTGGAGGCTCAACTCCCTAGGTCTGAGCCTCTCTGGATGTTTGAACTGAAAGAGACAGCCCCTCTTCTGTTTACAGTCAGGGATGCTGGGACTACAGAGAGAATCTGATTGCCACGATATCTTCATGAAAAGCTGGAGTGAGAACCCCAGGTCAGTGTTGCCCTTCTATCAGGCTACTCACTCATCTTTGCTAAGCCATGATTGTCACTGTCCTTGCCACCCAACCTGTCAGAGGGAAAGGCTATCAAAGGTCCCCACAGTTCTCCCCTGCTGTGATTAGATAAGGGGCACATTTGGGTACAATGAGAATTGTCTGGCTTGGAGAGGTCCTGGGGCTCCCTCTGCAGCACTGAGTTCTGAAAGTCTCAGTTTGGAAGCCACTTACATTCTGGTGACAGTCTTTGCCTTGGAATCCATCAATGGGATGGGAGACTTGAGGCCTAACTCCTTGCCTCTTCCTACCGTCCATGGGGTTCACCAGGCAAGAGGATGCAAAAGTTAAATAGCACCATCAACTCAACTGACATGAATCTGAGCAGACTCTAGGAGACAGTGGAGAACAAAGGAACCTGGTGTGCTACAGTCCGTGGGGCTGAAAAACAACAACGAATCCCTGCCAGGGGAGTATGAAGATAAACGGACACAGGTCTAATCTCTTTCCTGGGGTAGAAAGTGGCTAGAAGGGTAATTCTTTAGTCTGTTCAGGCTGCTATAACAAAAGACCATAGACTGAATGGCTTATAAACAACAAACATTTCTCACAGTTCTGGAGGCTTGGAAGTTTAAGAGCAAGGTACTGGCAAGTTTCTAGTGAGGGTCTGTTTTCTAGTTCATAGATGGCAATCTTTTCGCTGTGTCTTCACGGGGCAGAAGGGACAAGGAATCTCTCTAGGGTCTCCTTTATAAGGGCACTAACTCCATTCATGATGTCTCTACCTTCATGCCCTAATCACCTCCTAACAGCCCCACTTCTAAATACTAGTATCTTGGGAATTAGCTTTCAACATATGGCTTTGGGGGAGACACAGGCTCTTTGCATACAGCAAAGGGAATCGGGAATTTCTGAGGGGCTTCTATTAGGGGGTCAAGTGAGGAATGAACTCTGGAGGGAACGATAGTCTAATTCAAAAAGAGAAACAGAGGCAGCATCCGGTGCCTGAGGGTGAGCCCAGCTTGAAGGAGGGTTGAAGGAGTTGGGGGTAGGGAGCCATCAGAGTTCCAGAAGAGATGGCACCCAGGAGAACTTGAGGACTCAGGGCAGAGTCTTCAGCTGCCACTCCCATCGTGAGAGAAGTAGACGGGCTTGGGAGGATGACATAAAGTGGTCTCCCACTTCATGAGCAGCGAGGCATCTGCTCTCTTCCCAGAGAGAGGGGCTTCCACTGTGGCCCATTCACAGCAGGCCTGGCCTGTCAGAGATGGAGACCAATAAGGCAATCTGCATCTTGGACCCTGCAACTCTGGAAAGTCATCAGCTTTGTAGCCATGGAAAAGGTGAAAAAAAAAAAAAAAAGGCTATCAGAGAGTCTCCAGAGGGGATGTGGGGGCATGCAGGGCGTGTCAGAGAAGTGGACGTTTCGTCCAGAGTTGGCTGGAGCTGTGTGTGTCCTATACTTTCTGTTGTGTACAAGCAACACTGTCCTTACTCAGCCCTCAACCATCACNAAAAAAAAAAAAAAAGGCTATCAGAGAGTCTCCAGAGGGGATGTGGGGGCATGCAGGGCGTGTCAGAGAAGTGGACGTTTCGTCCAGAGTTGGCTGGAGCTGTGTGTGTCCTATACTTTCTGTTGTGTACAAGCAACACTGTCCTTACTCAGCCCTTAACCATCACCTCTCAACCATCTTGCGTTCACCCCATCTCTCCCACTCCCCAAAACTTCGGTGACTTCCACTGACCACCGAAACCCAAAAAAGCAAACTGCCAAATCTCTTAGCCTGACATTAAAACCTAAAGATTCACCAGATATACCTTGAATTTCCTGACTCCAGGTATTTGTTTTCTGCTTTCTCAACACCTGATCTTCATCGGTTCAAGTCTCTCTCTCTCTCTCTTTTTAAGGCTGAGTTCAGACCCTACCTCTTCCAGAAAGCCCTCACAGGTATCCCTGGCCAAAGGACCTCTCTCTCATCTGAATGCTAGAGCATTACTTTCTACCTCTTTTGTGTCAATGCTACATTTTATCTTGCACTTTAATTACTGAGTGGGATGCTGTTGGTTTTCTCCATTAAATTTGTGGAGAAGCCTTATAAATTTGTCTTATTCACTTTTGTATCCCCAGCACCTATAATGATACTCTTGACATAGCAGGCATGTAATTGGAAATATATTTATTAAACAAAATGTTGGTGATATGGAGATAGGTGAGTGAGAAAGTTTCTGCCCATTAGGAGCTTACAATCTAATCCGAGAAAGAGATGCACAGCAATAAGAACTAATTGAATATAAAGCCAAAGGAAGAGCACTTGACCTGTGGAGGTATGGGGTTAGGGTGGGCAAGGATGGCAGCAAGGGGAATCATGCAGGTTGAAGGAACTGCCTAGGTGGAAGTGAGTGGCATATTTGGGGAATGTGGTAAGTACTCTTGGGAATGGCATGCAGGAAACTAGGAGATAAGGCCAGAGAGGGGATGTGGGCTTTGGATCATAGAAAGTCTACTGAGCCTTTTCAAAGAATTTGGACTCTATTCTGGAGGCCATTGACTGAGGGACCACTGAATGCTCTCGAGGAGGAAGATAATATATACTTGCTGGATGAAGGAATGACATGTGTTTTGGGTAGATATCATTCTCTGGCCAAGGTCACTTTAGGAAAATCTTAGGCTGGATGCAGAACAGCACCCATTCTCTGCTCAACAGCCAGCCTGTCCCCTGATCTCATCACCTCTCTGTGAGATTTTCCCTTTTAAAGAACCTGTCCCCGCCTCCCCAAAAAACCCACTTCGTCAGGGTGAAAAGTCTGTTCTGACTTCTGAAACAGTTTCCTGCCCCACCCTCAGCTTTGAGTTTAATACAGAAGTTCTTGTGTTTGGATTGCATTAGTCAGGATTCTGTGTTGCTCAAGGTTCTCCAGAGAAAGCGAACATTTATATATAAAATGAGATGCATTATAAAGAATTGGCTCATGCGATTATGGAGGCTGCGAAGTCCCACGATCTGCTGTCTGCAAGCTGGAGGTCCCGGAAAGCAGGTGCTGTGCATTCCAGCCCCAGCCAAAGGCCTGAGAAGCCGGAGTGTCAGCGGTGTAAGTTCCATGAGGATCAGAGACCCATGTCTCGGCTCAAGCAGATGGGCAGAGACACCCACTGACGCCCACTGCCTCTCATTGGAAACTGAACTTTCTGAACCTGGGACTGGCTTGGGCCCCCCTATATAATTTCTGGGCCTTTGTGGAATTGGTCGGGGGTGAGGGGTAGGCACTTCAATACGTTGGCCACCTCATGCCAAGAATTGACTCACTGGAAAAGACTCTGATGCTGGGAGGGATTGGGGACAGGAGGAGAAGGGGACGACAGAGGATGAGATGGCTGGATGGCATCACCGACTCGATGCACATGAGTTTGGGTAAACTTCGGGAGTTGTTGATGGACAGGGAGGCCTGGCGTGCTGTGATTCATGGGGTCGCAAAGAGTCGGACGCGACTGAGCAACTGAACTGAACTGAACTGAGGGGCAGGAGGGGGACAACATCCTATAGAGGGAAAATTCCTAGTTTGGAGTCCTCAGCCTGGATTTAAAAGTACCAGCTGAAATCAACGATTAGCTGTAGAACTTCGGCAAAACCAGTAATCTCTTTGTGCCTCAGTTATCTCATCTGAAAAATGAGGATAATTATGTCTACCCCAAAGAATTAAAGTGAAGAGGAGGATGGGGACTGTCTAGCTTGCTGCCTGACACACAGGAGGTGCTGAGTAAACAGTACTTGTTTGATTCATATTTGTAGAGTGAAATAGAAGCTCCAGTTCTACATAAACAGAGGGAAGCTGGGCTTGGAATGAGCTGTTGTTAGGTGCCTTAATTTAGAGAACTGCAAACTCTCTGCCTAGATCATCTGCAGAGGTGGTCCCAAAGCCCAGCTGCTGAAGGTTCCCACCTGTCTCCGCAGCCTAACCTCTGCTCTCTGGGCTCTGCCCTCCTCCTCCTGACAGCTGTGGTTGCACTGATAGGAAGGTAGGGGCCCAGCCCTGGCTGAATGAGGCCGCTGTTGCAAAGGTTGATGAGCCACAGACACTGCTGCAATTCACCCTGCCCTGAGGAACCCTGGAGAACCTGTGGCTGGCCCTCAGTCCCTCCAGCTGTGTGTCTGGGGAGACAGACTAGATTTCTGAGCCTCCTGGAGTGGTGGGAAAACTGTCTTTTGTTGTTTAGGTGCTAAGTCAACTCCGACTCTTACAACCCCATATATTGTAGCTGGCCAGGCTCCTCTGTCCATGGGATTTCCCAGGCAAGACTACTGGAGTGGGTTGCCATTCCCTTCTCCAGGGAATCTGCCTGATCCAAGATTCAAACTTGCGTCTTCTGCACTGGCAGGTGGATTCTTCACCACTAAGCCACCTAGGAAGCCTAGGAAAACTGTTAAGATGTGCTAGAAAGCTGCCCTGTTTTCTGGAGCTGAGTTTAGAGTTTTCCCTTCAAAACCAAGGAACTCACCAGTAGGGATATTTTTCACAGCTGGCGGCTATTAATTGGTGCCCCAGGTGCATGGAGGAAATGGATTCACCTATACCCTTAAAACATTCATGGGCAGTAGGACAGCTGAGTCACACACACACTTCTACCGCAAAGCGGTTGGCAGGATGTACAGACTGGTGTGGTGCAAGCATACAGGAGGGGGATACCAACTCTGTGGGTGTGTNTATGCAGAGGTATTTACGTTAATGAACTGGGAGAAAAGATGCTACAGCGTATGTAAGTTCCATTGGACTGAGTATATTTGTTTTCTTCTGCTCTGGGTCGGCTCATAATGTGAAGCTGGAAGGTGAGCCCTCTTCATAGAGTCCTCTTTGGGACATCAGAAGACATTGCTCCTAAGTTTAGAGTTTTGGAGATACAACTAATGATGTGTGTCTGAGAACAAGAATTCTCTTGTCTTCCCATCTTTCATCTTTCTGAGGCCCTGGCACTAAAGAGATACTTTATGTGTAGGTGTGACTAAGTGTGGACAGTTGGGGAATTCTGATCCTCATTCTCNTGCTCCCAAGTTTAGAGTTTTGGAGATACAACTAATGATGTGTGTCTGAGAACATGAATTCTCTTGTCTTCCCATGTTTCATCTTTCTGAGGCCCTGGCACTAAAGAGATACTTTATGTGTAGGTGTGACTAAGTGTGGACAGTTGGGGAATTCTGATCCTCATTCTCCACTGAAACAGTTTCTAATTTGAAAGGACACTTATATGGGGCTGTTTAGGAGGTACTGTACTTCTTTTACTAGAATTTAATTGAAATAATTTCTCATATTTCCTTCATGCAGTTGTTACACATTGCATGTAAGGAAGAGAAATTTCTGTGTGGATAAAAATGTATCTACAACCCCAAAGTCACAGTGTTAAGTGGGAGTATAAAATGGAGACTCTTCTTATTTTGTACCTGTTAAGCTAAGAAGCCAGATAATCACTTTCTATTATAAAAAGAAACATGGATTTGGACTTCACCTTTTATTGAGTCCTTGGCCATGGTAATGAGTAACAATATTTTTTTCCTCTTAATATATTTCTTAGTAAGCTAAAACATATTATGCATTTACCAGAATAAAAGACCCTCTGGTGTATATACTATAGCTCAGTAGTAAATAATATGAGTTCAAACGTAAAAAAAAATGAGTTAGAGGACAGATCATGGAAAATAATTTAAATTCATTGAATGACTTATTCAATTAGAATGTTCCAAAAATATGTGGGTTGTTGTATATCTTAAAATTATTGGAACATAATAATGGAAGAAAGATCTTGTTTTATGTTGGGAGTTGCTAATATGTTCATAAGTCCCCAGTAGAACTTTATCAATTTTCATAAATAACTACTTATGAAACTATAAATCACTTTCAGACCCTCTTTAAGGATGCACAAAAAAGATAACAAGCATTCATTTTTCAACTTGCAACTTACGCAAGAGATAAGAACTTGGTGCTGATTATCCAGCTGTTTGCAATTCTAAAGATGAATCTCCTCAGTTACTTCCCTTTAGGTAAAAAGGAAAACGGAAATATTTAGTAACTTTTATCATTCATAGTTTTCAAGCATGAAGAGGTATGGAAAATATTTTTTGGTAAAAATTTCACATTTATAAAATATTATTCCAAAGTTATGCAAAATAATATTTATCCAATTTTATGAAAAGTAAATGTGATAACTATTCAGGACCCTCCCACAACCCAAATTAATTTGCTGATGGAATAAACAACAGCCCAAATCTAGTATTTCGTAGAAAATTTTAACTCATGTCACACTTTTCGACCAAAAGCAATTTTACATACCCTCCTTTGGAAGACCCTTGTTCTAGAAGCTTGGACCCTCCTCATTACTATAGACTGTCTGCTGTTTTACTATTAGAATTGTGTTACACTGATTTCCTATTCCTTGCATATTTTTCAAAAATTATGGCATCTGGTTGAGTGCCAGACATCTGTTAGTGGAGAAACTCTCAAGAATTAATTGCTTACGTTCTTTTCTTCTAAGCGGTCCATGAACTGTGAATAGACAATGTCAGAAACTATTCTTTTCTGAGCATATTTTTAAGTATGCAGACCATGCCTCCTACCTACTCAGGACAGTGCCTGTTTACTGAATGGTAAATATCTCCCTTCCTACCTCCTCCAAGTGGTGTGAGTCCTGTTGCATTGTCATTTTAAAATTAATGTCATCCAGCTGCAGAAATGTTCTTAACGTCAATGAGAAATTGTCTGTGTTTCTAAGGTACGTCTTTCTTCCATATCCCATGACTATTTTAAACCTAAACTACATTTTTAAAGCTTTCTACTGATTTTTAACACACTCTTCCAGCCATTGTATCTCCCCCTCAATTTTGCCATAAAAACACAGAGTCCAACAGGAATGAATCCCTTTATATCTGCTCTACTACTTTCTTATTGCTTATTATTAGAAGCAAAGATGTTTCTCCTTTTCTCCACAAAGGGATGCTTATCTCTCATGTACTCATCTCCTCCCCTCAATCATGGACTTTTCTCATTTGTAAGTTAATTGTTAATTGAACAATCCTTTCCAGTACATATTGTGTGCAAGACATCAAACTAGAGGTTATGAACAGAGAGGTGAAAACCATCTGGATGGACAAGGGACAAGCTAACAACTGACTATAAAAAACTTTGGTAGTTTCTAAGCTGAGGAGGATAGATCAGGTACAGTGGAGGCTCAGGCTGCAGAAAGGTTCTGGGCAAGATAGAAAATGTTTAAGAAGCAGAAGTCAGTATAGAAGTTCAGACTTAAAAAGTCAGTAAGAATTTGCCTGTTGGACAGGCAAGAATACACTATATTTGTCTTCCTCTAGAAGCCCTCCTGTAAATTAAATTAGTAACTTTTAAAAATAAAATATTTTCCAACTTAATCAGAGCACACAGCAGTGATGAGTCAACAGAGAAGCACATGGAGTAACGTCAGCTCTGCTGGGTGAGCCCAGAGGCTCCTCCTAAGATTTCTTGTGAGAACCATACCGATACTAATTTGAACCTTCTATTATACTCAAGATATTATTATTTAATAACAGTATTATAAATAATAATAAATCATTATAATTTATAATTATTTTAATTTAATATAATATAAATGTTCTAAATAAATAAAATAATGTATTANTGGAGTAACGTCAGCTCTGCTGGGTGAGCCCAGAGGCTCCTCCTAAGATTTCTTGTGAGAACCATACCGATACTAATTTGAACCTTCTATTATACTCAAGATATTATTATTTAATAACAGTATTATAAATAATAATAAATCATTATAATTTATAATTATTTTAATTTAATATAATATAAATGTTATAAATAAATAAAATAATGTATTAAAATAAGTGATAAATTATTGATGAGATAAATTAAAACAATAAATATAGTATAATAAATAATAATAATATTCTTACTTTGGCCATGCCACAGGGCATGTGGGATCTTCATTCCCTAACCAGGCATCTAACTCACGTCCTCTGCACCGAAAGTGCAGTCTTCCAATGGACTGCCAGGGAAGTCCCAAAATATTGTTACTTTTAAAGTTTATTTTTTAAATTCCTTGAAAACTTTTTACTTTGTAGTCCTTTTGTTCTCGGGCAAGATCCATATAGAGCTCTGTTATGTACAGATGCTTAGAGCTCAAGTCCTAGACCAGACTGTCAGTTCTTCCTGGACCATGGTTCAATCCACTTTTAGTTGCCCAAACCAAAGGAATCAACCTCAACTTCATTCAGCAATATAAACCTATCTTTGACCTGATAATCTGATGTGTTAATTTTTCTCTTTTTATTGAAGTATAGTTGCTTTACAACACTGTGTTAGTTACAGGTGCACAGTATGAGGTTCAGCTATTTTTTCTGATTATATTCAATTATAGGCTATTACAAGATATTAAATATAATTCCTTGCACTATACAATAAATCCTTGTTGCTTATCTACTTTATGTACAGTGGTTTTTTAGCCCCCTACTACTAATTTGTNACAACACTGTGTTAGTTACAGGTGCACAGTATGAGGTTCAGCTATTTTTTCTGATTATATTCAATTATAGGCTATTACAAGATATTAAATATAATTCCTTGCACTATACAATAAATCCTTGTTGCTTATCTACTTTATGTACAGTGGTTTTTTAGCCCCCTACTACTAATTTGTCCCTCCCCTGAAATTTTTGTGTTCTGTTACATTATAATTCTTTCCCTGGTCTATTAAAATATATAAGGTCCTTTCATAAATTCCTTTATCTCAGAAGTATTTGCAAAAGCTCTTCCGAGGCGACTGTTCTTACACTGGGTATAAGCAGGGTCTCCCAGAGAGAAACACAGGAAGAAGAAAGCCTTGAAAACAGCTGGAGATAAAAGTAAACGATTTCTTCCAGAAATGGAGAGGAAGACTCTTCAGAGGCCCTGGGACATTCTGAAGGAGATCAGCCCTGGGATTTCTTTGAAAGGAATGATGCTAAAGCTGAAGCTCTGGTACTTTGGCCACCTCATGGGAAGAGTTGACTCATTGGCAAAGACTCTGATGCTAAGAGGGATTGGGGGCAGGAAGAGAAGGGGACGACAGAGGATGAAATGGCTGGATGGCATCACGGACTCGATGGACGTGAGTCTGAATGAACTCCGGGAGCTGGTGATGGACAGGGAGGCCTGGCATGCTGCGATTCATGGAGCCCCAAAGAGTCAGACACGACTTAGCGACTGAATTGAACTGAATTGAAAGTGAGTAGAATGGCACCCCACTCCAGTACTCTTGCCTGGAAAACCCCATGGGCGAAGGAGCCTGGTGGGCTGCAGTCCAGGGGGTCTCAAAGAGTCTGACACGACTGGGCAACTTCCCTTTCACTTTTCACTTTCATGCACTGGAGAAGGAAATGGCAACCCACTCCAGTGTTCTTGCCTGGAGAATCCCAGGGATGGGGGAGCCTGGTGGGTTGCCATCTATGGGGTCGCACAGAGTCAGACATGACGGAAGCGACTTAGCAGCAGCAGCAGCAAAGTGAGTAGGGCTCATCTATTGATCTGTGGCAGATGGGAAATGGGAGATGGAGAAATGATTTGAAAGGGTTGTGTGGTGCACCCAGGAGAGCTGGACCCTGGGCCCCAGCAGGTCTGTTAAGCCATTTCAGAGACTGAGGTAACCCAAGTGGGTCACAGAAGTAGCTAATAGTCATCCGGCTGTAAGGTACCTCAACACTAGTTATAAGATGGCTGTGATTTATTTTGAAATACTTCCTAGCAGACTGTACAATACATATAAGTGTGCTAAAGTTCTGACACTTTCAGAAATCTGTGAGGCGGAAGTGGTGGGCAGAATTCTAGGGTAGTCCCTAAACCCTGCCAGTTCCTTAAGTAAATATTATCCCCATTCTTCATGTATTAGTCTAGGTACTGCTGTGACGAGAGTCTACAGGTGTAACTAACATTCCAAATCAGTTGATTTTACAATAAAGAGATCATATGGGAGGGCCTATAAAAATTGTACTAGGAGGTTATAAATTAGTCTCTGTCTCAAAACATTAGCATTAAAGACCTAATGATAGACTACCAAGAGTTTTCAGAGATTGTAACAGTATAAATACCAGATTAATCAGAGCACCTATTTATTTACTCACCGGTTTAATAAAGTTCTTTAATATCTAGAATCAAATAAAATTAAACACAAATTACCATTAATTCATAAGAAATAAGCAATTCTATTTTTACTTTTAGCACTGCTATGGAATGAGGTTGCTTCTTTACCGTTCACTGAATATATGCTTTAAAAGAGGGTAAAATGCTCAGCAAAATCTATTAAGTTACATTTTATACAATTGTGATTTACCTAAATAGCTGCCTCCATGACTCCTGATGGTCAGAAAACATCAGCTTCTTGTGTTTCTGCACATTTTACAAGCAGAAAATGCCCTTTTGTCCCAGATTGTCTTTTCAAAGATGTGTGTATAGTGAACGACCTTGAAAAATACTATGTTCCCTCCATTCAGAGCAAAGGGCAGATTTTCCTTCTGTTCAGTGTAATAAAGATAATGTCTTCTTCCCGAACAAAAGCCAGGCTTGCTTGTGTCCATTATAAAAAGATTCAGGGTGTGCGTCTAACTCCTCAGTGTGCTGTATCCCTGCCTCATGGGTGGCATCCATGTGGACCTGTTGGCATCACACCCATGTAACTTGAGGAAGTAGGAGAATCTACACAAATATGCCATGTTAATGCTGTTTCCGTGGTATGAATAGTAAGTACTTCATCTCCAATTAAGGAGTCTCATGTCTTCTGTTATCGTCAGTGAAACCAGCAGAACACCTGGTTAGCTACAATTAGCATAAACTATATCCCTCAAAGTTCTTGATACTAATTTGCTTATAAACACAACTGGTTCCCAGCATACTCTAGGCATTTTCTAGTTTATAAAATAGGTTTTTGGTAAAAAATAACCAATGTATCTTTCCTCATTGATTTTCATAAAATAGGTAATGAGATAACTTTTCTTTGTAACTTCTAGATGTATGATTTATTTAAAGAAATTAAAATGGACACTTCCATAACCTTCAAACCCCAAAAAAGACCTTATCTTCTTAAGTCACTGGGGGAATTTGGCTTCAACCACTTCTCCTAACTTTATCAACAAAAAGAATAATAACAAAGGAATGTTCTTTGCTCATTTATTTGTAATTGCCAAAATTTGGGGGTGGAAAAAGAAATACCTTTTCAGAATGTACCTGTCTTGGCTAATTATAGAAATAAAATATTCTCATTAATTCTCCTTTCTAAATGCTCTATCAAATTCCTTGCAAGAATACTATTAATTTTCTTCATTGTTTACTGCAAGAAAGTTGTTCAGAACATTAATGAAGGAGAAAACTATGATAACAAACTTTAAATAAGTGACTTTAAGCACTTTGTTCTATTAAACGTTCCATCAGCTATAAACAAATTTAGTAAATATAGACACTTTTGTTTTACATATAAATTTAAAAAAAAACCCTTATTTCAGAAATAGATTGTGTAAAGCTCTGCCACACATAACCACTTTGGATCTGTTTACTGAATCAAGCCTGTAATGGGTGGTCAGCTGACCATGGGTATACCTGCAGCCAGTCTTTCTCTGGAACCAATTAACACCACTAAAAAGATGGAGAAGGTCTTTAACTCCCTGCTCTTTAACATCCTAGAGTGTTAAATAGCTAGTCAGTCCTTTTGTTTTGATTTGCTTTGATTTTATCTTCTGGATGGTTTGTTACTGAGTCCTCTAGCATCTCTAAAGCATCACGGTTTGCAGGAAGCTTTTAAGATCAAGAAAACCCAAAAACATGTACAACTTTTCAACTAAGTAAAAAAATAATTCTTCATAGTTCAGTGTAGGTTGCATGATATACCCAATGCTTGTATAGTCAGAAAGAGTTCATTTTTGCTTGCTTGCTTGTTTTTCAGGAGATAGCATTCTGCAAGAAAGAAAGTAAGGAGACAGAACAAAGAAAGCTAGACAGGGGCAATGAGATAGAAAGAGAGAGAGATGGGAGGTGGGGAGGAAGACTCTGGATTGTGAAGAACTATTCAAATATTGAATAAAATAACAAATTGACTTTAAATTTTCTAGATAGCATGGATAGCCCATTCTTCCACAGCCTGCAGAGGATAGAGATTATAAGCCATAAATCTTCAAGGAAATGGGTGCTCTTTTGGACCAACAGTTTGAAAAAGGAGTTTTGCCAGTTCTAAAGACTTCATAATCCTTCTCTTTTTTTTCAACTGGAGGAGGTGATGAGTTAAATGAACCATCAGCACACAAGACGTATCACGGTATCTTCTGCAGCTCTGAGGAATCTGACCCTTCCTCTCTTGCGTTATTCCACCCTTCTTTTACTCCTACAGCTAGGAGGAGAAGGGAGATTTTGTAGCTAAGCTACCAACACATTTGTTTTGTAAGACCTCCAATCCATGATATATCAATTAGGTGGTGCTAATGAAGTCAAGTTTACAAATTTAGACTCCACCTGAGCCAGTTATTAGGCAGCAGATTATCTCACTGTTATGAGAAACTTTGAAAAATGTGCAAACATGCATTTACTTACATATTAATTTAACTATATCTGTGGTTCCTAACAAGTCATGGCAGGCCATAATGGTACAAGAGTGATCAAAGTAACCATAGGGTTTATAGTGAGGGAGATAAAAATAAATGAACATACAAATGAATAATGAGCAACTGGGTTAGAAATAATTTACTCAACAAACAGAGTGATATGATAGAGAGGATAATGAAGAGGGATACTTGGACCCACATTGGATAGAATAATTTGACACATTTGGGAGGGTCTACATTTAAATTAAAGCTTAAAGAATGGTTCAGCTATGAACAGAGCAGGATAAAGTTTGTAGGAAGAAGTGTTCCAGACAGGTGGAGAAGACTTAGCTGTGTCAGTGAAAATAAAAAGAAGTCAAGGTGACTTTCATGGGCTGATCATAAAAGGTGCTGAACTGAAATGAGGCTGGGGAGGGAGGCATGAGCCAAATTATTATGGCCCCAGTAGGGTGACATAGAGAAGGCAGTGGCACCCCACTCCAGTACTCCTGCCTGGAAAATCCCATGGACGGAGGAGCCTGGTGGGACGCAGTCCACAGGGTCGCTGAGGGTCGGACACGACTGAGTGACTTCACTTTCACTTATCACTTTCATGCACTGGAGAAAGAAATGGCAACCTACTCCGATGTTCTTGCCTGGAGAATCCCAGGGACGGGGGAGCCTGGTGGGCTGCCATCTATGGGGTCGCACAGAGTCAGACACAACTGAAGCGACTTAGCAGCAGTAGGGTGACAAGAATTTTGGATTTTAAGATTGATAAGAAGATGGTGATTGGCTTTCAAGCAGAAGACAGGTAAAATCCAGTTTTCCCTTTAGGTAGGTCACTGGAGATGCTAAAAGGATGAGGACTAAGGGCAGAAATCAGAAGGAAGATAGAGGACTGTTGCAGATATATTTACACTGACCTCCGTAGATGCAGTCTCTACCTTTCCTCAAACTCTCCTTATCCTTCCCTTCCTCACTCCTTTGACATCTCCTGCCCCACAGCAGACTAGGAAATGACCTGTTTTTTATTTTTTTAGTTCATGCAACTTAAGAGAATCTAATTGGCTTTTAAGAATGGAGGGAAATATTCAGATATAATGAAGAGAACAAAATAGTACATGGTTTAAAATAATCATTATCGTATCAGTTAGAAAATTACAGTACGAACAATGAAGAACACACAGGAATAATGTTCAAATGCTATTTCCCTCTTCCGCAAGTGCAGCATGACCTCAGAATGGATATACAGTGTTAGAAGAGCTTTATTGGTTGTTCCATGCCCTTCTCTACATTGTAAAACAAATAACAGCAATTTTTCCTCAGTGTTCCCAGGTACATAGAAAACAGTACACATTTTCAATAACTTCATGTTCTTCATTCAAACTTTCACTATTTCATTTTTCTATTTGCACTGGTTAGCTGTTTTTTAAGGATTTTTTTTTTCCTGATGAGGAGCATTTTTAGTCTTCAATGTGTTTGTTACAGTACGGCTTATGCTTTATCTTTTTTTTTTTTTTTTTTTGCCACAATGCATGTGGGATCTTAGTTCCCAGAGACAAGGGATCAAACCCACGCTTCTTGCCCTGGAAGGTGAAGTCTTAACTATTGGACCACCAGGCAAGTCCCTGGTTAGTTGTTTTATGTCTTAGATCGTATTTTAATTCTATTTTAAATGTTTTCCCAAAAAGCTGCAAAAGAGCCACCATAATGCAAATATTGTTTGCAAGTACTATCTAAGTATCAAAAGAAAAAAATCAGGAAACTTTACTTGATGCAAATATTTTGAGCAAAAACAAACTGTTTGAAACAGAGACACTTCAAACCAAGAAGTAGTGCGAGGCTCAGAGGCGGGTGTTCCAGGGCAGTGTATACAGAGGGGACCAGGAAGCTGCTTAACTTCTACAGTGATTAGTGGTTACTACAATGGGAGTTTCTACACAGCAAGGGATTCATTAAAAGCAATCATCTTACATGATTTTAGGAGGACAACTTAGTTTCATTTATGATCATTAGAAGAATTTATAAGAAATAACCTAAGTTAAATTTTACTTACATTCCTGAACTAAGCTAGATTAAGTTTGGCTTACATGGCTTAACTGGTTTTGTCTCATTGGGGAATTTTCATGTCTGATCTCTGTGCTGTTGTATTTTAATGTAAGAAATATGGACAGCAAATATCTAGTCAGGTCGTCTTTGATTTGAGTGTTTATAAATTCAAGCTTATTAACATGACCTTAATTATTTACTCTAATATCCATTTTGCTAGAAAATGGAATTCAAACTTTGTTTTCCAAATGTTTGTTTCTTACAGTACCTTATATCTTTGGAAAACATATAAAATATCCACTAGATTATATAAAATGATCCCAACAAATGTGTTTAAGGAATGAAAATCAAATATCCATTTAAGATGAATGGTGATATACAGATGCAGCTAGATTATATCCTTTGACAAAACAATATATCATAAATCTATAAAATAATGTAACTATTAAGATTATTTTGATAAATATTTTCTGAAATCATTTTCCAGAAGCACAGCACAGGAGTGAAAACCAGGCCTGGAGGTGGGTGGTTCTGGCTCTGAATCCCAGTTGTCACATCTATGAATTATATACTAATAATAGATGAGTGGAAATATTCAAATCAAAATATTAAGTATTGAAAGAAACCATGTAACAATAAAAACCAGCACCATTTTGTTTTCATTATCTTCACCTTTATTTCCATATTTCTAGGTTTTTAATTACTTTTTCATTCTGCTAAAAATACAAACAACATGAAATTTGGCATGTTTAAGATAACATTAAAAAGCAGAGATACTACTTTGCCAATAAAGGTCCGTCTAGTCAAGGCTATGGTTTTTCCAGTGGCCATGTATGGATGTGAGAATTGGACTGTGAAGAAAGCTGAGCACCAAAGAATTGATGCTTTTGAACTGCGATGCTGGAGAAGATTCTTGAGAGTCTGTTGGACTGCAAGGAGACCTAACAAGTCCATCCTAAAGGAGATCAGTCCTGGGTGCTCATTGGGAGGACTGATGCCAAAGCTGAAACTCCAATACTTTGGCCACCTCATGCAAAGAGTAGACTCATTGGAAAAGACCCTGATGCTGGGAGGGATTGGGGGCAGGAGGAGAAGGGGACGACAGAGGATGAGATGGCTGGATGGCATCACCGACTCAATGCACATGAGTTTGGGTGAACTCCGGGACTTGGTGATGGACAGGGAGGCCTGGCATGCTGTGATTCACGGGGTTGCAAAGAGTTGGACCTGAGTGAGTGACTGAACTGAAGTTTACAATTAAGCAGAGTTCAGTACATTCACAACATGATGAAACAGATCTCTGGAACTTTTTCATCCTGCAAATGTGAAATACTCTTATTAAACAGAAGTGCCTTCCACTAACCCCATCCACACACACTCCCAGGTAACCACCATTCTATTTCAGTGTCTTTGAATTTGACAGCTTAAGCTATCTCATATAAGTAGAAAATTTTTGTGACTGATCTATTTTAGTTAGCATAATATGTTCAAAATTCACCTGTGTTGTAGCATGTTACAGGATTTCCTCCCTTAAGACTGAATGATAATCCATTGTATGTATATCCTCTGATTTGTTCATCTATCAAAGGATGTTTGAGCAGCTTCCACCTACTGGCTATTGGGAACAGTGCTATTATGAACACTGGTGTGCAACTACCTCTTTGAGACCCTGTTTTTAATTCTTCTGAATATAAATACACACACACATACACAGAAGTAAGGCCTTCCCTGGTGGCTCAGAGTGTAAGGAATATGTCTGCAATGCAGGAGACCTGGGTCTGATCTCTGGGTTTGGAAGATCCCTGAAGAAGTGAATGGCTACCCACTCCAGTATTATTGCCTGGAGAATTCCATGGACAGAGGAGCTTGGTGGGCTATAGTCTATGGGGTTACAAAGAGCTGGACATGATTGAAGTAACTTAGTATGAATGCAAGAATGCTGAATTGTATGATTTGTTGTTATTCAGTCACTCAGTCATGTCCGACTCTTTCCTACCCCATGGACTGCAGCACACGAGGATTCCTTCTCCATCACCATCTTCTGGAGCTTGCTCAAACTCATGTCCATTAAGTCAGTGATGGCATCCAACCGTCTCATCCTGTTATCTCCTTCTCTTCCTGCTCTCAATCTTTTCCAACATTAGAGTCTTTTCTAGTGAGTCGGCTCTTCATATCAGGTGGCCAAAGTATTGGAGTTTCAGCTTCAGTATCAGTCCTTCCAATGAATAGTCAATGTTGATTTCCTTTAGGATTGACTGGTTTCATTTCCTTGCAGTCCAAGGTACTCTCAAAAGTCTTCTCCAACATCACATCACAGTTCAAAAGCATCAATTCTTTGGTGCTTAGCCTTCTTAATGGTCCAACTCTCATATCCATTCATGACTACTGGAAAACCATAGCTTTGACTAGATGGACTTTGGTTGGCAAAGTGATGCCTCTGCTTTTTAATTCGCTGTCTAGGATTGTCATTGCTTTTCTTCCAAGAAGCAAATGTCTTTTAATTTCATGGCTGAAGTTATCATCCACAGTGATTTTGGAGCTCAAGAAAACGAGGTCTGTCACTGTTTCCATTCTTTCCCATATATTTGCCATGAAGTGATGGGACCAGATGCCATGATCTTAGTTTTCTGAATGCTTAGTTTTAAGCCAGCTTTTTCACTCTTTTCTTTCACCTTCATCAATAGGCTCTTTAACTCCTCTCTACTTTCTGACATTAGGATGATATCATCTGAGGTTATTGATATTTTTCCCTGCAATCCTGATTCCAGTTTATGCTTCATCCAGCCCAGTATTTTGCATGATGTATTCTGCATATAAGTTAAATAAGCAAGGTGACAATATACAGCCTTGACATACACCTTTCTGAATTTTGAACCAGTCTGTTGTTCCATGTCTGGTTTTAACTGTTATTTCTTGACCTGTGTACAGATTTCTCAGGAGGTAGATAAGGTGGTCTGATATTCTCATCTCTTTATGAATTTTCCACAGTTGGTTTTGAACCACACAAAGACTTTAGCATAGACAATGAGCAGAAGTAGATGTTTTTATGGAATTCCCTTGCTTTCTTTATGATCCATTGAATTTTAGCAGTTTGATCTCTGGTTCCTATGCCTTTTCTAAATCCAGCTTGAACATGTATTAAGTTCTCAGTTCACATATTACTGAAGCCTACCTTGAAGGAGTTGAGCAATACCTTGCTAGCATGTGAAATGAGCACAATTGTGTGGTAGTTTGAACATTCTTTGGCATTGTCTTTCTTTGGGATTGGAACAAAACTGACCTTTTCCAGTCCTGTGGCCATTGCCGAGTTTTCCAAATTTGCTTGCATACTGAGTGCAGAACTTTAATAGCATTATCTTTTAGGATTTGAAATAGCTCAGCTGGAATTCCATCACCTTCACTACAATGCATCCTAAGGTCCACAAGACTTCATATTCCAGTATGTCTGGCTCTAGCTGAGTGACCACCCCATTGTGGTATTCGGGTCATTAAGACCTTTTTTTGTAAAGTCCTTCTGTGTTTTCTTGCACCTTTTAACATCTTCTGCTTCTGTTAGGTCCAAACTGCTTCTGTCCTTTATTGTACCCATCTTTGCATGAAATGTTCCCTTGGTATCTCTAATTTTCTTGAAGAGATCTCTAGTCTTTCCCATTCTATTTTTTTCCTCTTTTTTTTCCTTTGCATTGTTCACTTAAGAAGGCTTTCTTATCTCGCCTTGCAATTCTTTGAAACTCTGCATTCAGATGAGTATATCTTTCCTTTTCTCTTTGCCTTATACTAATAATGAAAGGGTATTTAAGCAGGAAAGAAATTCTCTACCAGTCTTTAGGGTCACTGTATTAACATGTCTACAGTTAATTTATATAACTACCACATGGAAGTGTAGGCATAGATTTTTTTAACTTTTACAGATAGTTAAATTCCTGAAATCTGTACTGAATTTATATAACATATATGGCTATAGCTCTCTTTTCAAGACCATCAATGCTCCCAATATCACATTTTATGTTATTATGTACAAATCAAGCAAGGTAGAATATTATATAGCAACCTGATTAGGAACTGAAAGCCAACCAACCCTTTTGTATTGTTTAGAAATAAGAACTGAAAGTTTTTCTTCAGCTTGTGGATTACAAATACAGTTTCAGAATTTTTATATGCATCACTTTGTCTGAAATAATTAACAAAGTCATCATCTCAACAGTAATGTGCCAATGGTATTACCACGTGGGGGTAATTTTAGTTCAGTTCAGTTCAGTCCCTCAGTCGTGNACCAACCCTTTTGTATTGTTTAGAAATAAGAACTGAAAGTTTTTCTTCAGCTTGTGGATTACAAATACAGTTTCAGAATTTTTATATGCATCACTTTGTCTGAAATAATTAACAAAGTCATCATCTCAACAGTAATGTGCCAATGGTATTACCACGTGGGGGTAATTTTAGTTCACTTCAGTTCAGTCCCTCAGTCGTGTCCAACTCTTTGTGACCCCATGAACTGCAGCACCCCAGGCCTCCCTGTCCATCACCAACTCCCGGAGTCCACCCAAACCCATGTCCATTGAGTTGGTGATGCCATCCAGCCATCTCACCCTCTGTCGTCTCCTTCTCCTCTTGCCCTCAATCTTTCCCAGCATCAGGGTCTTTTCCAATGAGTCAACTCTTCGCATGAGGTGGCCAAAGTACTGGAGCTTAAGCTTCAGCATCAGTCCTTCCAATGAACACCCAGGACTGATCTCCTTTAGGATGGACTGGTTGGATCTCCTTGCAGTCCAAGGGACTCTCAAGAGTCTTCTCCAACACCACAGTTCAAAAGCATCATTTCTTCGGCACTCAGCTTTCTTTATAGTCCAACTCTCACATCCATACATGACCACTGGAAAATGACAGGGGTAATTTACTGTCTTACACTATTTTATCAAAGATATTTGTTTATGATTGTAGATACTGTTGAATTTACAAATCTCTTAGCAACAGTCCAGTCAATTGTTTTTACAAAGCTTTGGAAACAAAATCTTAACCAATAGTGAATTTACATTACATTAATTAGAAATATATTGTGTCCTTCCCCTAAGATCACTTTCATCTGCCCCAAGATTCAGCTCCAGAAAATTTTTATGTTTAATTTTTAGTCATATTTTGGCAAAACAGTGACGCTCACATGGTTGCCAAATTGGGCCAGATGGAAAAGTTGATCTGATGGCACTGTCGTTTCAATGTCTTCATTTCCAAATATTCTGCTATCCTTTCCTATGTCCCAACCTACTCATTCTCAGCAAACACAGTCACATCCAAATGCGTGTCTCTCTGCATGAAGGACTCTTGAACTGTAAGAATAAAATCTCCATGTGTCAATGAAGCTTTGCTGCTGAACGTCCTCATACAATTTACAGGAATTAGTGTTTGTTTTTTTTTTTTTTTAAACAGAAACCAAGAAAGCACATTAAAAATTCACATAACTTATATGTTCTGGTAGAGAAACAGAAACACTAAAAACATATTTTAGTAAAATCTTGCATGGATTGTTGTCATTTGATAGATACAACTCAAATATCTATAAAGCTTGAACACTCAAATTTATTTCTGTAATGAAAAGAAATTGTGTGGGATTTATAATGAATCTTCACAACAATAAGCATTGAGGTAAAAGAAAAACACTTCAGCTGAGTATTACCATTAAATCACATAAACATATCTGTAGAATTTTGCCAAAATTCCTTGGAAATTGGATTGAATAATACTTTTTACTGTTTTTACTAAAACTCTAAAAAAATATAATTTTCCAATAGTAAAAATTTCCCTTCCTCTGAAATCTTGGAAAGTTTTTAAAAAGTGATTATTCACAGGCACACTTTAAAGACACATTTTTAAAACTCCATTTTTACTAGATAATTCCCCAAAGACTGTATGGACTTTAAAGATTTTCTGAGGACTTGCTTTGAAAATCTGTGCCATTTCAGAAGGCAAACTTAAAAGTTAAACACAAATTTGGAATCTTAAATTAATTTTATAAAATTTGTTTTTATTTTTTCTAGTTGAGAAATGCTTTAAGTTTTTTCTTTTTTTCCACTTTCAGCATTTGTAACATTACCAAACTGGTGATTGTCAGAATCCATTCCCCTCCAGTTATCAAACCTTTAAGATTTTATCTAAAACTGTCACCACTTCAGGTTCTTCCTAGTAGGTAAGCAAAGTATTTAAGATAAGAAAAATCCTTTTGCAGACATAGTCTTCTCCAATCTGAGGATCTTCCTTCTATATAGCACAGATAGAATAAAGATATCTCTGACTTTAATTCCTAGCAAAATAGAGTACATTACAGGATTGTTGAAAACAATGTTTGTTTTCTGTCATTCTTTCAACAGAAAGTCCTGCCTTCGATGGGTAGCAAACTACACCTAGCCCATCAGTGAGATTGTAATAACTTATTCATAGGCTATGGTAACTGTTCATTTGCAAAGTTTTCTTTGTTTGTGTCTTTACTGTCTATTCATTTTATGTTATTGTAGCAAGAGGTGACAAGAATGCACAGAAGAGCTATCAAAAAAGATCTTAATGACCCAGATAACTGTAAAGCTGTGATCACTCACCTAGAGCCAGACATCCTGGTGTGTGAAGTCAAGTGAGCATTAGGAAGCATCACTGCAAACAAGTTAGTGGAGGTGATGGAATTCTAGCTGAGCTATTTCAAATCCTAAAAGATGATGCTGTGAAAGTGCTGCACTCAATACACCAGTAAATTTGCAAAACTCAGCAACGGCCATAAGACTGGAAAAGGTCAGTTTTCATTCCAATCCCAAAGAAACGCAATGCCAAAGAAGGTTCAAACTATCACACAATTGCACTCATTTCACATGCTAGCAAAGTAATGCTCAAAATCCTTCAAGCTAGCCTTCAACAATATGTGAACCAAGAACTTACAGATGTTCAAGTTGTATTTAAAAAAAGGCAGAGGAACAAAAGATAAAACTGCTAACATCCGTTGGATCATAGAAAAAGCTAGAGAATTCCAGAAAAGCATCTACTTCTGCTTCATTGTCTACATTAAAGCCTTTGACTGTGTGGATCACAACAAACAGTAGAAAATTCTTAAAGAGATGGGAATACCAGACCACCTCACCTGCCTCCTGAGAAATCTGTGTACAGGTCAAGAAGCAACACTTAGAATCGGACATGGAACAATTAATTCAGTCCAATTCAGTCGCTCAGTCTTGTCCGACTCTGCAACCCCATGAACCGCAGCATACCAGGACTCCCTGTCTATCACCAACTCCCGGAATCCACCCGAACCCATACCCATCGAGTTGGTGATACCATCCAACTATCTCATCCTCTGCATCCCCTTCTCCTACTCTTAATCTTTCCCAGCATCAGAGTCTTTTCAAATGAGTCAGCTCTTTGCATCAGGTGGCTAAAGTATTGGAGTTTCAGCTTCAGCATCGGTCCTTCCAATGAACACCCAGGACTGATCTCCTTCAGGATGGACTGGTTGGATTCCTTGCAGTCCAAGGGACTCTCAAGAGTCTTCTCCAACACCACAGTTCAAAAGCATCAATTCTCTGGTGCTCAGCTTTCTTCACAATCCAACTCTCACATCCATACATGACCACAGGAAAAACCAGAGCCTTGACTAGATGGACCTTTGTTGGCCAAGTAATGTCTCTGCTTTTTAATACGATGTCTAGGTTGGTCATAACTTTCCTTCCAAGGAGTAAGTGTCTTTTAATTTCATGGCTTCTCACCATCTGCAGTGATTTTGGAGCCCAGAAAAATAAAGTCTGACACTGTTTCCACTGTTTCTCCATCTATTTGCCATGAAGTGATGGGACTGGATGCTGTGATGTTAGTTTTCTGAATGTTGAGCTTTAAGCCAACTTTTTCACTCTCCTTTTTCACTTTCATCACGAGGCTCTTTAGCTCTTCTTCACCTTCTGCCATAAGGGTGGTGTCATCTGCATATCTGAGGTTATTGATATTTCTCCTGGCAATCTTGATTCCATCTTGTGCTTCTTCCAGCCCAGCGTTTCTCAAAGAACAATGGACTGGTTCAAAATTCAGAAAGGAGTACTTCAAGGCTATATGTTGTCACCCTGCTTATTTAACTTATATGTAGAGTAAAGCATGCAAAATGCCAGGCTGGATGAAGCACAGCTGGAATCCATTGCTGGGAATAAATATCAATAACCTCAGATATGAAGACAGCACCAATCTTATGGCAGAAACCAAACAGGAATTAAAGAACCTCTTGATGAAGGTGAAAGTGGACAGTGAAAAAGCTTACTTAAAACTCAAATTTCAGAGTCTAAAAGACTGTTCTGTATGTCTGTGTCTTTTTTGCTGTCTCGCATACAGGGTTATCATTACCATCTTTCTAAATTCCATATATATGCGTTAGTATACTGTATTGGTGTTTTTCTTTCTGGCTTATTTCACTCTGGATAATAGGCTCCATTCCATCCACCTCATTAGAACTGATTCAAATGTATTCTTTTTAATGGCTGAGTAGTGTATATGTACCACTCTTTCTTATCCATTCATCTGCTGATGGACATCTAGGTTGTTTCCATGTCCTGGCTATTATAAACAGTGCTGAGATGAACATTGGGGTACATCTGTCTCTTTCAATTCTGGTTTCCTCAGTGTGTATGCCCAGCAGTGGGATTGCTGGGTCATAAGGCAGTTCTATTTGCAGTTTTTGAAGGAATCTCCACACTGTTCTCCATAGTGGCTGTACTAGTTTGCATTCCCACCAATAGTGTAAGAGGGTAGGAGAGGGAGAGGGTGGAATGATTTAGGAGAATGGCATTTGAATCATGTATAATACCATATAAGGAATGAATCACCAGTCCAGGTTCAATGCAGGATACAGGATGCTTGGGGCTGGTGCACTGGGATGACCCAGAAGGATGGTATGGGGAGGATCCAGGAAGAAGCAGAGTTCAGGACTGGGAACACGTGTACACCCGTGGTGGATTCATGTTGATGTATGGCGAAACCAATACAATATTGTAAAATAATTAGCCTCTAATTAAAAAAAAAAACTCAACATTCAAAAAACTAAGATCATCGTATCTAGTACCCTCCCTTCATGGCAAATAGATGGGGAAACAATGAAAACAGTGACAGAGTTTATTTTCTTGGGCTTCAAAATCACTGGATCATGACTGCAGCCATGAAATTAAAAGATGCTTGCTCATTGGAAGAAAAGCAATGAAAACCTAGGCAGTGCATTAAAAAGCAGAGACATTACTTTGCCTACAAAGGTCCATAGAGTCCAAAGCTATGGTTTTACCCGCAGTCATGTATGGATGTGAAAGTCTCAAAAAAAAAAAAAAAAATGGCTGAGCGCTAAGGAATTGATGCCTTTGAACTGTGGTGCTGGGGAAGACTCTTGAGAGTCCCTTGGACTGTAAGGAGATGAAACCAGTAAATCCTAAAGTACATCAACCCTGATATTCATTGGAAGGACTGATGCTGAAACTCCAGTACTATGATGTGAAGAACCAACTCATTGGAAAAGACTCTGATTGTCAGAAAGATAGAAGCAGAAGAAGAAGGAGACAACAGAGGTTGGGATGGTTGGATATGGATTACCAACTCAATGGACATAAGTTTGAGCAAACTCTGGGATATCACGAAGGGCAGGGAAGCCTGGCAGGCTGCAGTCTATGGGTCGGAAAGAGTCAGACACGACTGAGCAACTGAACAACAACATCATTGCAAATTCAGTTAAAATAATATATGTAGACATACACATAGGGGTGATGAGTATGGAACAATATGTCAAATTGGAAGATAAATTTGGCTTTAACGGGAGAGACTGTTAACTTGTTCTCAATAGTGGGACACAGGAAGTAGTGTAGCACTAGACATTTTAGTATTAACACATCAGGATAGTTTATCATGGACAAAATTTTTATGAGAGACTCCAAGCTCAATTTATAAGGCAGTGAATGAAACCACAGAGGAAACATCTTAAATAACTAAAATTATCAAAGCATATTTATGACCTACATGTTGTTGTTCAGTACTTGAATATAAAATTTATATATGCTGTGCTTTGTATTGAAATTGTATTCACTACAGACTGAAAACACTGTAAGCTTACCATCTGTTCCACATTCCTACATAGAAATTTATTCCTTCTTATCTTTCTTCATGATGCTAATTTCCACCTACCATGTCTGAGACCTCACATGAAATATTCCAATCCAAGGCTGAACTCACATTTTACTTCCTTCAGCCTCAACAACTACTCCATTCTGGATTACTTTTTCTCCCTCTGTTACTCAATTAAACTTATCCCTGCTATACTACTGTTAGACTTGGTGGTAGGTTAACTTGTATACTTCTTCTTTAGCTAAATTGTTTCCATTTCATTGTTTTAAAGCCTGTTTAGTATGCTTCTACTGTCACACAGTACCAGTTGTTATTGTAGCTAGCATAAGCTTCAGTTCAGTTCAGTTGCTCAGTCCTGTCAGGCTCTTTGTGACCCCACGGACTGCAGCGTGCCAGGCTTCCCTGTCCATCACCAGCTTCAGGAGCTGACTTAAACGCATGTTCATCGAGTTGGTGATGTCATCCAACTNATTGTAGCTAGCATAAGCTTCAGTTCAGTTCAGTTGCTCAGTCCTGTCAGGCTCTTTGTGACCCCACGGACTGCAGCGTGCCAGGCTTCCCTGTCCATCACCAGCTTCAGGAGCTGACTTAAACGCATGTTCATCAAGTTGGTGATGTCATCCAACTCTCATCTTCTGTTGACCCCTTCTCCTCCTGCCTTCAATCTTTCCCAGCATCAGGGTCTTTTCAAATGAATCAGTTCCTCAGATAAACTGGCCAAAGTATTAGAGTTTCAGCTTCAGCATCAGTCCATCCAATGATCTGGCTGGATCTCCATGCAGTCCAGGGGACTCTCAAGAGTCTTCTCCAACACCACAGTTCAAAAGCATCATTTCTTCAGCTCTCAGCTTTCTTTATGGTCCAACTCTCACATCCATACATGACTACTGGAAAAACCATAGCTTTGACTAGACAGACTTCTGTTGCAAAGTAATGTCTCTGCTTTATAATATCCTGCCTAGTTTGGTCCCAGCTTTTCTTCCAAGGAGCAAGCGTCTTTTGCTTTCATGGCTGTAATCACCATCTGCAGTGATTTTGGAGCCTAGAAAAATAAAGTCTGACACTGTTTCCATTATTTCCCCATCTATTTGCAATGAAGTAACGGGACTAGATGCCATAATCTTAGTTTTCTGAATGTTGCCTTTTAAGCCATTTTTTTTACTCTCTTCTTTCACCTTTATCATTAAGAGGCTCTTTAGTTCTTTTTCACTTTCTGCCATAAAGGTGGTGTCATCTGCGTATCTGAGGTTATTGATATTTCTCCCAGCAATCTTGATCCCAGCTTGGGCCACACCCAGCCTGGCATTTCTCATGATGTACTCTGCATATAAGTTAAATAAGCAGGGTGACAATATACAGCCTTGATGTACTCCTTTCCCAATTTGGAACCAGTTTGTCATTCCATGCCCAGTTCTAACTGTTGCTTCTTAACCTGCGTACTGATTTCTCCGGAGGCAGGTCAGCTGGTCTGTTATTCCCATCTCTTTAAGAACTTTCCACAATTTGTTGTGATCCACACAGTCAAAGGCTTTGGCATAGTCAATAAACAAGAGGTAGATGTTTTTCTGGAACACTTGTGCTTTTTCCATGATCCAACAGATGTTGAAATTTGATCTCAGGTTCCTCTGCCTTTTCTAAATCCAGGATAGACATCTGGAAGTTCACAGTTCACATACTATTGAAGCCTGGCTTGGAGAATTTTGAGCATTACTTTGCTAACATGTGAGATGAGTGCAATTGTGCNTTCTCATTATGTATTCTGCATAGAAGTTAAATAAGCAGGGTGACAATATACAGCCTTGACGTACTCCTTTTCCTGTTTGGAACCAGTCTGTTGTTCCATGTCCAGTTCTAACTGTTGCTTCCTGATCTGCATAGAGATTTCTCAAGAGGCAGGTCAGGTGGTCTGGTATTCTCATCTCTCTCAGAATTTTCCACTTTGTTGTGATCCACACAGTCAAAGGCTTTGGCATAGTCAATAAAGCAGAAATAGATGTTTTTCTGGAACTCTCTTGCCTTTTCCATGATCCAATGGATGTTGGCAATTCGATCTCTGGTTCCTCTGCCTTTTCTAAAACCAGCTTGAACATCTGGAAGTTCACGAATCATGTATTGCTGAAGCCTGGCTTGGAGAATTTTGAGCATTACTTTACTAGCGTGTGAGATGAGTGCAATTGTGTGGTAGTTTGAGCATTCTTTGGCATTGCCTTTCTTTGGGATTGGAATAAAAACTGACCTTTTCCAGTCCTGTGGCCACTGCTGAGTTTTCCAAATTTGCTGGCGTATTGAGTGCAGCACTTTCACAGCATCATCTTTCAGGATTTGAAATAGCTCAACTGGAATTCCATCACCTCTACTAGCTTTGTTCATAGTGATGCATACACCACATAATTAGATAATAAAATTCTAAAGTAGTCATTGAAGACTTCTTGGTTCACTCATAGCTCTTTAAACTCATGATATTCCTAAGGAAACTCATTCTCTTTAAATCCTACATCCCTTGTTCCTTCCCTTTTCCCATTCTTGGTGAATAATCTTACCATGTCAACCAAGCTCCAAGTCTTGAAATCATGCCAACATATGCAATAACATTCCCCAAATCTAATGCATCATCAAGTTCTGTAGTTTGATTTCCTCACTGCATTCTTTAGGTATACTAATACCAGACAATATGTACTTAAAATGAAAAGGTTTACTAAGAGAAAAAATATTTTATAAGAGACTAAGAATGACTTTTTTTTTTTTAAATAATAAAAGGGTCAGTATATGGACTTAATAAGAAAGGCCCAAATACATACAAAATATTGACAGAATTTAAGGGGAAAAAATGGATAGCGATACCTTAGAATAGGCTGTAAATGAGGGTGCTCTAATAAACACCTGTTATCTTTGTTGGTTTTAATACTCTTCCTTTCTTAGAAATGTCCCCCCCCCCATTTTTCTTGTGGCCCATGTGTGGCTTTCCAACCACAGGGATGGACATAGGACATATATTTCACCAGTTAGGTTCCCAAAGGCTCTGAAATTAACTCGTAATCCAAGATGGGCCAGTTAAAGAACTCAGTGGAAATTTAGTGCTCTGCTACCCACATTTTAGGGAAGATTTATCAAGCTAGAATGATGTGATTCATTATGCCTATGACTGAGAACCTGCATACAGAAGTAAGCCAAGCCAAGGAACAAATAGATTTCAAACAGAGAAAGCTGGTGCTTTGATTACATAATTTTGAGGTCCTGGATGTTTCCTGAATCCAAGCTATCTCGAGAATTTTAACTTACCTGAGCCATTCTGTTCTTCTTTTCCTTAAGCCTGTTTGAGTGGAGTCTGTCCTTTACAACTCTAAGAATCTGAAATAAAACAGCAATTAATAATTACAGTTCTGGTCACCAACTCCAGAGTTGGGAGCAGGAGGGTTCCTACACTAAGTAATTTTAAGACACCAGCCAGGTGTCCTGTCATTCAAGTCAGTTCCAGCAGTGTCTACATGGAGAGAGCATCAGATCCCTCCGGTAAGGGTTCAGTCTTCCAAGACTGCCTCCTTCCCACCCCACGTCAGATGGCAATCAAAAGTCCAGGTTGTTACCGGTGTTTCATGCTGACTCACTGTAGGTCAGAATTTCCAGGGATTCCCTCATCAGGTTTGATTAATTTGCTAGAGGGGCTGAAAAAACCCCAAAAACGCTTCACTTACTGGATTGCTAGTTTGTTATAAAAGGATATAACTCAGGGACAGTCAAATGGAAGACATGCGTAGGCAAGGAGCGACTGAAGGGGCTCTGAGCTCTGTGCTCTCTGAGCCAGAGATTTGCCATTCCCCCCAAATCTCTGAGTGTGTTCAGCAACCTGGAAGCTCTCCGAAGCCACACTTTGGGGGTTTTACCGAAGTTTTATTACACAGGCAAGACTGAATAAATCTTTGGCCATTGAAGATGGATCCAACCTGGGAAGGAGGGAGAGTCAGGGGGTGGGGCGAAATTTCTAACCCTCTAATTCTGTGACTGGTTCTCCTGACAAGTCTCTATCCTTTGGTTGGGTCCATAGTCTCCTCGTTAATATAACAAAAGATACTTTTCTAGCTCCCAATACTTAGGAAATTCCAATGCTTTAGGAGCTATGTACCAGGAATAAAGGATAAAGCCTCCATATATATTTCTTATAATAAATCACAATGTCACAAAATAAAAGTGTCTCAAGAATCAAAATGGTTGGAAACGTATAACTGGTTATTGAGCATAGGTACACAGGGAGAACAATTTTTTTTTCTAATTTCTGATCTTTAATTTTATTTTTCTCTAATTTCTGTTATTTAACATGGCTAGTCATATCTCTAACTCCTTCCTATAATTGTTTGAGATGATCCTTAGTTCCCTCATTATTTTAGATTATAAGACTGTTTAGGTACATGTTGCTCACTTTCAGGAAGCAAAGAATTCTCAGCAAGTTTAAATCAGAATTCCAGTCTCCTATCTCATTTAAGTTGAGTGTCTTGTCTTTTCACAGTGGAAGCCAGACACATGGCTCTGGCTTGAAGTGGGAAACAACTTTCAGATTTCTTCCTTCCTCTTTCAAGCCTGTATTTAGCTGCTGTTTTTGTAGTTCTGTCTTGACTAATAGTAAATGACCAGTATGTTCTCCATAATAGCAAGCTTCTAGATACTGATTTCTTCATGTACACCTTTTCTTCTGCTTCTTCTTCTTCTTCTTCTTTTTTTTTTTTGAGTTCTTCAACCAGTGTCTCCAAGCATTATTGTTCACTGAGATTGTTCCAAATCATAGCTTCATAACATGGGTGCGTGATATACTTTCCAGCTGACCAAGAATGACATGACATCCTTTCAGCCTTTGTCCTCAGGAATCCACCTTTTAGGATACCTTCTCCCCTAGAGGCATTTTCAAAAGTTTGACTCCATCAAGACCACTCAAGATCACTTGGTCTAAAAAGAAAGTCATGGCTTGTTTTCAGTTCAGAATGTGGGTAGTCTGCTCCCCAAGCCACTGTCTCTTCCTTGCCTTGCCATGGATGGCAGCTGCAGCCAGTCATTCATTTTCTGATTCTTCCAGTTTACATCAGGTTCCAGGATCTATTTTTATGGCCACTCTCAAACTTCAGGGGACACACATAAATACGTCCTTAATGGCAGCCAGTCCTGCCAAGGCCTCCCTCCTTAAGACTAGATGTACTGAGTAAAGCTAAAAATCTGCATCTTGAAAGTATCCAGTTTGAGGGTGTGATGTGGTTTAATTTCTTTCGTAGACATTCAGAGTCTCAGGGAGCCCCACTTACGTGGTTTGTTGGGAGAACCCTCCTTCCCTTCTTCCTTCGCACGCCTCTGATTACCAGCAGGTGGCTGAAATGGGGAACCTTCAGTCAAGGGAAACTCCTTGTGATGATTGACGACCACCATAAGAAAATTCTTAGGCAAGCAGTAAAGACGAAAATAAGCCAAAGGGTTAAGAGAGCAGAGGAAGAGGGGGTGAGGGGATGAAAGTGGCAGAGGCAGACAAGTGTGGGGCTGTGGGAATGGAAAGAAGTTGCAAATTAGTAAAGACATAAGAGCAGGAAAGCTTGTTCCGAAATTTGCTGTTATTATTATTATTTGCTGCTGTTGTTAGTAACCTCAGCATGTTTGAAGGCAGAAGAGTAGCTATTGGTCACGATTGTGGAAAAAAATGTGGAGCACAGCTGGATGGACTTTATCAGGAGCTCACACAGATAGGCAGATTTACTTTTTGAAATAGAAAGTTTCTCCACCATCTGAGACTGGTTGATGGCATCAGAGTATTCACCAGGGCGTGGACTCCTATCTTCTGAGTCAGGTAGGGGGCAAGACCATCTCTGAAAGTGGCAGAGTGAAAAAGAAGAGAGAGAAGGTCTAGAACACCCAGCAAAACACAAAGGGGGATTTGTAGAACTGAATTGCTGCTTAGTTGCCAAGTCCCATCAGACTCTTTATGACTCCATGGACTATAGCCTGCCAGGCTCCTTTGTCCATGGGGTTTCCCGGGCAAGAATACTGGAGTGGTTTGCTCTTTCCTTCTCCAGGGGGATCTTCCCAACCCAGGTAGTAAATCCGAGTCTCTTGCACTGGCGGCAGATTCCTTACCACTGAGCCACCAGGGAAGCCCTGAACTGAATTATCAGGCTGTAAAAGTAGGTTCCAGCTTCAGTGGACACTAGGTTGTCAGTGAGGCTGGTGGCTGTTGAAAAACACTTATATATTCTGAGGCTCAGGATAAGGAGTGTAGAGAGAGATGATGCGTTTGATCCAGGGAAAGAAACTGCCATGACTGGGTGGGTAGGTATGGCCAGAATGGGCAAGAAGAACAGAACTGAGTGTCTATGGTGCAGGCATGGGTGTGAATCCCCGATAGGAAGAAGCAAGAGGTTCTGGGTAAACCATGGGTTCTGTTTAAGTAGGAGGCGGATCATCTAACTATCAAACGAGAAGAGGGGTTGACATACTGGTTTTTCTTTTGAAAGGAAAGCAGGTTCCAGAGAAGTTGAGGACCTGGAACGGGTATGAGAAGTTGGGAGGGAATAAAGTCCTCATCCGGTTGCCTTTTGATCTGAAATCACTTTAGCAGTGAAATAAAGAGGAGCGGCCCTGGAACGGACAAGACTGAAGCCACAGGGACAGATGCAAAATATGTGTGTGTTCGCTTGCTTTTGAAAGCAAACATTTTGTTTTCAGCAAACAGCTTGCATCTTGTGCTTCCTTGATTTTTTTTTAAAGGAAAGTACGCACACAAAACAGCCTGTCACTGCCGGCTTCCCAAGGCACGAAGACAGGCCCTTGAGTGTTTTCCAGTAACCAGCTCCCTAAGCTGGTTCTCACACGAGAAAGAAACTCAGAGTAACAAAAGGTGCCTGTGAAAGGTTCTTTGAGACTAAAATTTGGTGGAGATTAAACGAGGGCAAAAGTTCAAATGAGAAGGAGCCCTTGCCAAGTAAGCAGGAATCTTAGCCAAGGGGAAGGAAAGGGGGACACTGGTTTAAAATGCAAGTAACCATGGCGAGCCAAGAGTTCAATGCTAGAATCTGGTTAAGAAGTAATATCACACAGAGCCGGAATTGTTTATTCAAAGCAGGCCATGAGAGAACAGTTGTCTCCAATGGGTCCTCTCACAGCTTGGATTCAGAACTATAAGTGCATTTTTAAAAACGTCCGGCGCTTCTCTCTGACCCACTTGGTATTAAGCAGAAAGAAAAGAGAGCAGAAAGTTTATTCTCAGTGTCTCTTGTGGGTTTAAGACAGCTTTACATATGGAAAAGCATTCTGCTGTCAGCTGTGGAACTGGTTTCCTGCTATTCTTTCAGTTGCCCTTGGAAACTCTGCCTGACCGTGTGCAACACCACCCATTTCCCAAGGTTCAGACACCGATGCCGCTCGGAAGGGGAGCGGAGCATTTCTTTCTTTACACATACCTGTTGTGTTTTGCTCCTGTTTCTGAGTGAGAAGGGCTTGCAAACAGCAAAAGACTGTGAGAATCAAGATGAGGTGTTGAAATACAAGATGAAGATAAGCCTGAGGGAATGAAACAAGAGGCTTGGCAATGACCAGAGACCTACCTTCACATTTATGCCTTTCCATCTAGACAGCCCATTAGCTGTCATTATCACTGTGGAAGGTGGAGCAGAGGCCTCTGTCCTCTGAGACGGCTATTAGTACAGCAGGGGCTTTTAGAAGGGAGAGATCCCTGAGCCTCTGAAATTTATGCAAAAGCTTCTGTGTCATTTTGCATGGGCACTATTCTGGGGGAATGTGTCAATCATGTTCAAGAGAGAAATCATCTCTCTCACGTTTTTTCTTTTTAAGGTACTGAACATGAGTAAAAGTCGCTCAGTTGTGTCCGACTCTTTGCAACCCCATGGACTATAGAGTCCATGGAATTTTCCAGGCCAGAACACTGGAGTGGGTAGCCTTTCCCTTCTCCAGGGGATCTTCCCAAC
The DNA here is from genome assembly GCA_006410615.1 of Neotragus moschatus. Taxonomy (NCBI): domain Eukaryota; kingdom Metazoa; phylum Chordata; class Mammalia; order Artiodactyla; family Bovidae; genus Neotragus; species Neotragus moschatus. Next base: position 130,402 of record SJYA01003049.1, read on the forward strand.
CGGTACTAATCCTTGACTAATAGTCGAGGGCAATATACCCTTATACTTAATTATCTCCCAAATTTTCCACCTGGAATTCCATCACTTTGAAAATCTACCCATGANCCATGGAATTTTCCAGGCCAGAACACTGGAGTGGGTAGCCTTTCCCTTCTCCAGGGGATCTTCCCAACCGGTACTAATCCTTGACTAATAGTCGAGGGCAATATACCCTTATACTTAATTATCTCCCAAATTTTCCACCTGGAATTCCATCACTTTGAAAATCTACCCATGAATTTGAGTGGATACAAACATTTAGTCCATAGCAACTGTCTGACTCAGAGTAGATAATCAGTAAATGCCCTTTATTATTGTTTTCTCAGAACCAGAATAGCAAAATATTACCCCACAGTTGGAACAATAATTGTTAATAGTTGTTCAAAGTGTTATATAATCAGGATTGATAATTAAGACAGAAAGAGAATTTATTAGCTGTTGGATTGTCTACCCCACCATTTCATCAGAAATATCCAAAGATGCTGAACTTTCAGCTGTAGATACAGCTTGGGTTATACGATTCTTTCTTTCATTTACATCATCTGTCAGACATTTACTCTGCATATTTGTGTGGTGATGTAAGTGCTCTAAGTATACCAAGATGAATAAAACTTATGTATAACTAAGTAAATAAATAAAGATGTGGTATGAGCAATGTCTTAATAGGAATGCAAAGAAAATATTAAGGGAATAGAGAGATGGGGTCAATTCCCTGTTAGTTCTCTCAGTGTTTTTCTGAGAACTTCCTGATTTTAACCTAACTCCCAGGATGACATTTCTGATGCATTAAAATGAGAGAGTTTTCAGCTTCAATAAGGCCCATGAGGCAGATCTAGGGGGAGGAGGACCAAGCTGGCCATCGTGGCTGGTTAGGACTCCATCTTCTGCACTCATTCATAGCTTGGTGGATCAGAGCCCAGATTCTGGAGGAAGACTACCTGGGTTCAAGTACTATTTTTCCCCAATACCAGCTCTGAGACCTTGGGCAAGTTACTCAATCTCTGTGGGTTCCAGTTTCCTTAATATACAAAATGAGGATAATAGTACATTCTAGCATTGCTATGAGGATTAAATAAGTAAATATTTGAGAAGCACCAGAACAATGTCTGGCACATAATATACTTTATTTCTGTACTTAATAAATAACCAGATCATCACCTCTGAATTATGATACCTCTGTCCCACACCAGACTCGTGGATAAATAAGGTGATTAATAATCAGTTGCTGAATGAATGAGTGAAAAGTAAGTGACCTTGGGAAAATGCCAGTAGGAAAGAAAATACAAGGAAATGACTTTTAAAAGAGCTAATTTGATAGTTAAGAAACTTTCACTTGCTGCTTCCTTGTATGAAAGCCTCTAATGTTCCAACTCCATTAAAACCCAAAATCTTATGGCATGGTTTATAAATTTAAAAGGATAGGGTTTGCAGCAGTAATGTGTAAACCCCTATATAGCTCAGTGGTTTAGAAAACAAAAGTGTACTTCTTTCAGTAGCAAAGTCTGATGCGAGTTCTCATCCATCTAATTGCTGAGAAATGCGGGCTCTGTTTATCTTGCGATGCTACATCTCATGTCACCATGATGAGGAAACAGAAGAATGGAGAAGGAACCTTAACTCTTCATTTACTCTCTTTTTTATTGGAGTATAATTGCTTTCCAATGTTGTGTTAGCTTCTGCTGAACAACAAAGTGAATCGGCTATATGCACGTATATCCCCTCCCTCTTGAGACCCCCTCCACCCGCCCTCTGACCATGCCACCCATCTAGGTCATCACAGAGCCCCAAGCTGAGCTCCTATGTTATGCTGCAGGTTCCCCCTAGCTACCTGTTTTACAGATGGTAGTGTGTTTATGTCAATCCTAATCTCCCACTTCAACTCCCCCGCCTGGGTGTCAACATGTCCGTTCTCTACGTCTGCATCTCTGTCCTGCCATACAAATGTGTTTATCTGCATCACTTTTTAAAGATTACATAGACATACATTAACATACAGCATTTTTCTCTTTTTGACTTACTTCAGTCTGTATGACAGACTCTCAGTCCATCCTCATCTCTGCAAATACAAACAGCGCGTGCAGCTCAATCTCAATAAAACAATGCAATCAATGAGTGAGTAGAAGACCTAAGGAGACTNTTAGGTCATACCTGAATGCTCTAGTGGTTTTCCCTACTTTCTCCGATTTATGTGTGAATTTCTCAGGAAGGAGTCCATGATCTGAGCCACAGTCAGCTCCCAGTCTTGTTTTTGCTGACTGTATAGAGCTTCTCCATCTTTGGCTGGAAAGAATATAATCGATCTGATTTTGGTACTGGACATCTGGTGATGTTCATGTATAGAGTCTTCTCTTGTGTTTACGGAAGAGGGTGTTTGCTAAGACCAGTGTGTCCTCTTGCCAAAACTCTGTTAACCTTTGATCTGCTTCATTTTGTACTCCAAGGCCAAATACTCCAGGTATCTCTTGACTTCCTACTTTTGCATTCCAGTTCCCTATAATGAAAAGGATATCTATTTTGGGTGGTAGTTCTAGAAGGTCTGGTACGTCTTCTGAGGACCATTCAACCTCAGCTTCTTCAGCATTACTGGTTGGAGATAGACTTGGATTACTGTAATATTGAATGGTTTATCTTGGAAACCACAGAGATCATTCTGTCAATTTTGAGACTGAATCCAAGTACTACATTTTGGACTCTGTTGACTATGATGGCTACCCCATTTCTTCTAAGGGATTATTGTTGACAGTAGTAGATATAATGGTCATCTGAGTTAAATTTACCCATTCCAGTCCATTCGAGTTCACTGATTCCTAAAATCTTGATGTTCACTCTACCGTCTCCTGTATGACCACTTCCTATTTGCCTTGATTCATGGATCTAACATTCCAAATTCCTATGCAATATTGTTCTTTACAGTATCAGACGTTACTTCCAGTCACATCCACAACTAGATGTTGTTGTTGTTTTGGTTCTGTCTCTTCATTCTTTCCAGAGTTATTTCTCCACTGATCCCATTAGCATATTGAGCACAAGCACATGCTTGACCCTCACTGTATGAAGACATTTAGAAATATATCGTGATTTCTATCTCTAAAATTGATGGGGAAAATTTTTTCTTTGGAAAAGAACAATTCTATGTTGAAGAAAACATGCTAATCACTATTTTTTTATTGTGAAATATCAGCACTTTCAGTGTTCCTTCTCCCCAAGACACTGCAGATAGAGGAAAATGCAAAATGAAAATGTTATGCATTAGTAATTATAGATTAAACCAAATAAGCTCAAGGAAGAAAGGCTTAAGCTTAAGGACAGCAATCAGAGGATCACATAGAGAAGAGTCTATGAAAATAAGCTCAGCCTAGAGACAGTGGACACATCTTCCTACCTGGGTACTGTAAATAGTTGATTAGTTACTTCTTACTCTTGGTTTTTGAAACTAGCATCAGTTCAGTCGCTCAGTCATGTTGGACTCTTTGCGACCCCATGAATCACAGCATGCCCTGTCCATCACCAACTACCGGAGTTCACTCAGACTCATGTCCATCGAGTCAGTGATGCCATCCAGCCATCTCATCCTCTGTCGTCCCCTTCTCCTCCTGCCCCAAATCCCTCCCAGCATCAGAGTCTTTTCCAATGAGTCAATTCTTCCCATGAGGTGGCCACAGTACTGGAGATTCAGCTTTAGCATCATTCCTTCCAAAGAAATCCCAGGGCTAATCTCCTCCAGAATGGACTGGTTGGATCTCCTTGCAGTCCAAGGGACTTGCAAGAGTCTTCTCCGACACCACAGTTCAAAAGCATCAATTCTTTGGCGCTCAGCTTTATTCACAGTCCAACACTCACGTTCATACATGACCACTGGAAAAATTATAGCCTTGACTAGACGGACCTTTTGGAGAAGGCAATGGCACCCCACTCTAGGACTCTTGCCTGGAAAATCCCATGGATGGAGGAGCCTGGAAGGCGGCAGTCCATGGGGTCGCTGAGGGTCGGACACAACTGAGCAACTTAACTTTCACTTTTCACTTTCACGCATTGGAGAAGTAAATGGCAACCCACTCCAGTGTTCTTGCCTGGAGAATCCCAGAGACAGGGGAGGCTGGTGGGCTGCCATCTCTGGGGTCCCACAGAGTTGGACACGACTGAAGCGACTTAGCAGCAGCAGCAGACAGACAGGCCTTTGTTGCAAAAGTAATGTCTCTGCTTTTCAATATGCTATCTAGGTTGGTCATAATTTTTCCTCCAAGGAGTAAGCATCTTTTAATTTCATGGCTGCAGCCACCATCTGCAGTGATTTGGGAGCCCCAAAAAATAAAGTCTGACACTGTTTCCCCATCTGTTTCCAATGAAGTGATGGGACCAGATGCCATGATCTTCGTTTTCTGAATGTTGAGCTTTAAGCCAACATTTTCACTCTCCT
>SJYA01003049.1:135592-191919 GCA_006410615.1 Neotragus moschatus
AGATGTTTTTCTGGAACTCTCTTGCTTTTTCCATGATCCAGCAGATGTTGGCAATTTGATCTCTGGTTCCTCTGCCTTTTCTAAAACCAGCTTGAACATCAGGTAGTTCACGGTTCACGTATTGCTGAAGCCTGGCTTGGAGAATTTTGAGCATTACTTTACTAGCATGTGAGATGAGTGCAATTGTGTGGTAGTTTGAGCATTCTTTGGCATTGCCTTTCTTTGGGATTGGAATGAAAACTGACCTTTTCCAGTCCTGTGGCCACTGCTGAGTTTTCCAAATTTGCTGGCATATTGAGTCCAGCACTTTCACAGCATCATCTTTCAGGATTTGAAACATCTCAACTGGAATGCCATCACCTCCACTAGCTTTGTTCACAGTGATGTTTTCTAAGGCCCACTTGACTTCACATTCCAGGATATCTGGCTCTAGATGAGTGAATACACCATCATGCTTATCTTGGTCATGAAGATCTTTTTTGTACAGTTCTTCTATGTATTCTTGCCACCTCTTCTTAATATCTTCTGCTTCTGTTAGGCCCATACCATTTCTGTCTTTTATCGAGCCCATCTTTGCATGAAATGTTCCCTTGGTATCTCTAATTTTCTTGAAGAGATCTCTAGTCTTTCCCATTCTGTTGTTTGTCTCTATTTCTTTGCATTGATTGCTGAGGAAGGCCTTATCTCTTCTTGCTATTCTTTGGAACTCTGCATTCAGATGCTTGTATCTTTCCTTTTCTCCTTTGCTTTTCAGTTTTCTTTTCACAGCTATTTGTAAGGCCTCCTCACACAGCCATTTTTCTTTTTTGCATTTCTTTTCCCTGGGGATGGTTTTGATCTCTGTCTCCTGTACAATGTCACGAACCTCTGTCCATAGTTCATCAAGCACTCTATCTATCAGATCTAGGCCCTTAAATCTATTTCTCACTTCCGCTGTATAATCATAAGGGATTTGATTTAGGTCTTACCTGAGTAGTCTAGTGGTTTTCCCTAGTTTCTTCAATTTCAGTCTGAATTAGGCAATAAGGAGTTCATGATCTGAGCCATGGTCAGCTCCTGATCTTGTTTTTGTTGACTGTATAAAGCTTCTCCATCTTTAGCTGCAAAGAATATAATCAGTCTGATATTGGTGTTGACCATCTGGTGATGTCCCTGTGTAGAGTCTTCTCTTGTGTTGTTGGAAGAGGGTGTTTGCTATGACCAGTACATTCTCTTGGCAAAACTCTATTAGTCTTTGCCCTTTCTTTTCTCTTAGTCTTTCACAGAGTTCGGAGCACTAATTATGAACCTGCCAGTCGATAAACATGACACTGAAATTATAGAAAATTAGTCAAAAAAACTTTGTTTTCTTAAGAAAACTATAATGCTTCTTTTTGTCAGGAAAGACACACAGTGGGGGCAAAAAATCACAAGGCACAGAAACATTCAAATAGTGAGTTTATTTCCTGTAAATCTTAGCTAATATTTTGATGTTACCGAGACACATGTCCAGTAAAAGCATGTTTGATCATTTTATCCACTCAACAATATTTAATAGCCACATATTTTGTGCCAGGCTTATAAAGTTTGTCTGTAAAAATTTTTATGTTTTGCCTATTTCCAGAAAGACATTCAAAGTGACCTTTTCTACCCATTACAATTCATCACAATCTTACGATATCCATACAATGAAGTTAGTCTACTGTTGTCTCTGTTTCTTTCTAAAGACTTTGTTCTCCAGGAGTGTAGTATATGTCAAATATTCTGGTTAGTCAGTTAAAATAATCTTGTTCACAAATCAACTAATATTTGCTGAGGGCCATAAATTCTTTTTATTTTTATTGATTACTATTATACACTAAAAAATGACAAAAGAATAAAAGATGTTGTCCTGCTCCTCCTACAACTTCTTGCCAGGAGATACACAAACATGCAGAGAAGAAATTTCTGCCCTTGGGGACATGACATTCTCAGGCAAGAAGACATCTGTGGAAAACAACTAAAGAGCAACCAAAGATGCTATTGAGCAACACTTGTGGGATTTTTTGTGGTCAGAATCACCTTGGGATCTTGTTAAAATGCGTATTCAGGCTGAGCAGATCTGGGGTGGAACCTGGGCTTCCACATTTTTAACAAATGCCCAAGTGATGGTGAATCTTGTCAGCTCCTATAACCCCACTCTGTACTAGGATTTGCCACTAGCTAAAGGAGCTAGTCACTTTATCTCCTGAAATTTCATATATTATATTTGGAAGAGTTTAATACATAAAACAAACAGATCGCTAACGTTCCTTGTTGCCTTAACACTTCAGTCCTCTGTGGCTTTTTTCTTTTTTCTTTCAACACATTTTCTCATGCAAAGATTTATGACTGGATTACTTAATAATATCAAAAGAGGCAGATAAGATGGTCTGACATCTTGCTTCTAAATTAATGGCTCCTCTGTTTCCCTAATTTATCCCATCTTTTAATGAATTATTACATGATTTCATAAACTTCTTCTTCAAATAGTCCATGTATTCTACACAGATTGAAGTTTGCTAATTTTATATTCACATTTTTTTTTCTACTCCATCAAATTTTCTACAATGAGAATATAAAACTTTGTCTTTACCTGGCACATAGACCTCTAATATACTTTTAAATGAGAAGTGGCATTCCATAAGGTGCCTAAAAGACAATATTGTGCCATTTTGTACTCAAAGATAAACATTTTTAATTTAATATTTTACTAGGATTACTATCACATAATCTGGTGCCGAGAATTCTTGGCCAGTGAGGTAGAAATATGTCATTTAAGAAGCTCACAAAGATTTCCCTTTTAATGTCCTCTCCTTTGGTGCTGCCTCTCGGTCCTTCCTGACTGCTACCAGCAAGCATCTGTGGGTTATCATGTACTGAGAACACACTGAGCAACAAGCAAAGCACTGTCGTCTAAGTTCGCACACTATTTAAGAGTTGCACGTGTCTTAACAAAGTTCCATCATAATTGTGAAATTGCCTTTCCCATCTGTTTATATAAATAAAACAGCTAGGGCTGGAAATTTCCGATTGCCTAATAAAAAGATAAGAGCTTTTTTAAAAAAGAGTTGATCCTCCTAAAATATTTGAAGGCCTGTCTTTTAAGACCTTTAAAATCTTTTGTTTTTCCGTAAAAAACTATATAGAGATAGAGTGTTTACCATATCCAAGAGCCATACTTCCACTAGCATCAGAAATTGAGTGTGCCTTAAATTCTCTACCAGGAATGATGATATACTTATAGTTGAAGCACTCAATAAAATATTTTATTTTAAAAATAAAAATACTATCGATATAAAGAATTCTGAATAAATGGTGCTGGTTGCTGGCTTACTAAGAAAAACTAGTTGACTATCAGGTAAAATGTCTTACTTGTAGAATTAACTCTTCTCCTGAAACTGATCTTCAACATTATAAAATCGGACACCTAAATATCAGTACCCACAACGGATTTGCCTCTAGGGAGAGATCTGTTTCCAAAGCTTACTGGAGCTCAAGAATATAATTGTCCAAAAAGAATGAAATACTTACTCAAACATAACTATTACTAGTACACTGTCTCTTTCAAGGAAACCATTTTGAAAACATCCTGATTGGAAAGTTACTCAGTGAGCACAGAATCACAGCAAGGGGGAATAAGAAATGATTAAATAGTTACTGTGTTCTGCTATTAAATCTTGATGGATATACCATCACAGTATTAGAGAAGGACCAGCGGAGGTATCAAAAACCCCCTGAGTGTTGAACAGATATATTCTAATTTGTGGTCACACAAGTACTGGGAAAGACTGACTAACCAGGAGATGGTATAAACAAGAGTAGAAGGTTATTAACTTTCCTAGACTAGAGACAGACAAAAGGAGAAAGCAGGTTTCTAGAGTCTGTGGGGTCAGCTGCCAAAATTGGAACCACAAGCACAATACAATACCCATGTTCCTCCTTCCTCTCTCTTTCAATCTCCCAGCAAAACCTCTTACTGGCTGAACTCTCGCACAAGATAGCTTTTAAAAGATTTTTCATTCTATTTTTCCTTTACTTTTTTGGAAGGTATTCAGCTCTACTTCTATGCTTTTGGTGGTTTCTCTAGAAATTTTACCATGCTTACTTATCTAACTTGAAAACCAATATCTCTACCCTTTTTCAAGCTACATAATTACATTCACCACTCCTGTATTTATTGTTATTATTTTTATTTAAGATCTTTTAAACCTCATACAACATTGCCACTGTTGTTTATATAGTAGTAATAATAGTTGTAACACATGCTGAATGCGTTTCAGATATCTTTCCAAATATTTTACCCTTTTCAGATCCTCCTGATAATAACCCATGAGGGAAACAGCATTATTATCACCAATTTACAAAGGATAAGAAAAGGGCAGATTGAGGTGAATAAATTTTCACATGATCACACCAACTAAATGACAGAGTCAGATTTTTAATGCACACAGTTGGCTTCAGAGTCTAAGTTCTTAATACCATGTTAGAGCCTCAGCCTGTGAAGGCTGGCTTCAATTTCCCCATATATTCCTAAATTTCTTAGCTTTATAATATTTAACATCTCAGCCCATCTACCTGGAAACATTATTTTTTCTGTCCACAATTTATTTAATATGGATTTATTGGTGGCATTCACAGTTTTATTATTTACAATTGTCTTTATTTTTCCTTCTTTCTTGAAAAAGACTGTACTTATTGACTACAGAATACTGGGTCAATGGTTATATTAATTTAGTGTATTAAAAATATTATTACATTTTTCCTAAACTATCATTTTTTATGTAAAGTCAGAAGACAGCCTAATTAGTTCTCTGTTTCAATCATCAGACTTTCTTTTTGGCTGATTTAAATGTCTGCCTTTGCTTCTGTCTGCCTTTGCTTTTAATTTGACTATCATGTGCTTTAGGTAGATTCCTTTTATTTTTCTTTAGTTATTTGTTTTTATGTAATAGTTATTTTTTATTTATAAATTAAAGGGGTTCTTGAATTAATACTTGATGTCTTTCAAATTCTGGGAGGTTCTCAGTCATTATACCTGTAGAAAATATTCCTGTCTTGAATGCTCTTACACTGTTGGTGAAATGTAAATTGATATATCCACTATGGAAGAAGGTATGGAGAGTCCTTAAAAAAATAACAAACTAGGAATAAAATCACCATATGACCCAGCAATCCCACTCCTAGGCATATACTCTGAGGAAACCAAAATTGAAAAAGACACATGTATCCCATTGTTCATTGCAGCACTATTTACAATAGCTAGAACATAGAAGCAACCTAGATATCCATCAACAGATGAATGGATAAAGAAGTTGTAGTACATCTACACAATGGAATATCAACTCAGCCATACAAAGGAATTCACTGATGGAATCAGTTCTGATGAGGTGGATGAACCTAGAGCCTATTATACAGACTGAAGTGAGTCAGAAAGAGAAAGCTAAATATTGCTTTCATATATATATATGTAAGGAATCTAGAAGAATGGTACTGAAGAACTCATTTACAGGGCAGCAATGAGAGAAGGAAATGGAAACCCACTCCAGTACTCTTGCCTAGAGAATTCTATGGACAGAGGAGCCTGGTGGGCTGCTGTCTATGGGGTCACACAGAGTCGGACATGACTGGAGCGACTCAGGAGTAGCAGCAGCAGCAGCAGCAGCAATGGAGAAACAGACATAAAGAACACTTATGGACATGGGGAGAGAGGAGGAGAGGGCAAGATGTATGGAAAGAGTAATATGGAAACTTACATTGCCAGGGGTAAAATAGATAGCCAATGGCAATTTGCTGTATGTCTCAGGAAATTCAAACAGGGGCTCTGTATCAGCCTAGAGGGGTGGGATACGACAGGAAATGGGAGGGAGGTTCAAAAGGGAGGGGATATATGTATCAGTTCAGTTCAGTTCAGTTCAGTCGCTCAGTCGTGTCTGACTCTGCGACCCCATGAATCGCAGCACACCAGCCCTCCCTGTCCATCACCAACTCCTGGAGTTCACTGAGATTCATGCCCATTGAGTCAGTGATGCCATCCAGCCATCTCATCCTCTGTCATCCCCTTCTCCTCCTGCCCCAAATCCCTCTCAGAATCAGAGTCTTTTCCAATGAGTCAACTCTTCGCATGAGGTGGCCAAAGTACTGGAGTTTCAGCTTTAGCATCATTCCNGTCCATCACCAACTCCCGGAGTTCACTCAGACTCACATCCATCGAGTCAGTGATGCCATCCAGCCATCTCATCCTCTGTTGTCCTCTTCTCCTCCTGCCCCAAATCCCTCCCAGAATCAGAGTCTTTTCCAATGAGTCAACTCTTCGCATGAGGTGGCCAAAGTACTGGAGTTTCAGCTTTAGCATCATTCCTTCCAAAGAAATCCCAGGGCTAATCTCTTTTAGAATGGACTGGTTGGATCTCCTTGCTGTCCAAGGGACTCTCAAGAGTCTTCTCCAACAGCACAGTTCAAAAGCATCAATTCTTCAGTGCTCAGCCTTCTTCACAGTCCAACTCTCACATCCATACATGACTGCTGGAAAAACCATAGCCTTGACTAGACGGACCTTAGTCGGCAAAGTAACTATGGCTGATTCATGTTGAGGTTTGACAGAAAAAAAAAAAAAAAAACAGAATTCTGTAATGCAATTATCCTTCAGTAAAAAAAAAAAAATTAATTAAAAAAGAAAAAGTAAATACCCCTATCTCATTCTCTCCCTCATTTCTACTGGGAAATATTAGGTCTTTTAATTTTTCTTTGTGTTTAATCTTTTCATTATACTTTCTATTCTTTTATTATTCTGGGCCAAATTCTAGATATTTTCTTCAGTTTTTAATTTTATTTAATCCAATTTAAAACTTTCAATTTCCAGAAATTCTTTTCTTACCCCCCAACCTTCTTGCTCTTTATAATTATTTTAGAGTTCTTTCTGCTTTTGTAAAATGCTTACAGTTTCTTTGGATGATGTCTTTGCAGGCCCAGATTTTGCTGTTGTAATTTCCTTTGGTGCTGTTTAGCGTACTTTTTTTCTTTATATGTTTCTGTGATTTTACTTCACTGTGAGGTACTCAACTTGCTTGAGACTTTATATGTGAAAGTACTCTAAGGCCTGAGATGTGTTTGTCCAGAACAGATCAGCATTGCTTCTACAGGCATAGTCCAGATTTACTGAGCCAAACATATAGCTTTAGTTTTTGTGTTTATCACTCAGATGGGGTGAATGCAGGTTGCCATTCTCTGAAAAGACAGATTTATCACCGCATGTTCTCAAGGGAACATTCTTTTTCCTCTCTAGGCCTCAGTTGAGTCTCATCTGTAAAATGAGTATGACAATAATATTGCCAGTCTTATAGGACCATGAAATTAACGCACCATTTCCATATACGCACATTACTCAAAACTGTACCTGGCGACGGTATAAAAGTAAGTGATAGATACTAATCATGACACCCACTGAGGCACTGTGTTAACACATTCTCACAGCCACAGTTACTCCATTGAGGGACAGGCATGTGGCTTAAGCTGGAATGTCTGAGTCTTTCTCTGGGCTTGCTGGGTATGAGTCAATCCCTCTGTGCAGGGGTCCACATGGACCTGAGGTTAACAGGTGGTGGAACCAATGTTTCCTGCCATTCTCTAGAAGCTGCACTGCAGCAGGAAAGAATAAAGTCAACTTAAGAGATGCCAAAAGAATTCTTCTTGGTTCTCGTAGCTCCTGATGTCCAGCTGTAAGTCTACCCTCCCTTCAATAACAGAAGTAATCTTATCCTGCAAACCATTCCTTTTTCTAACCTCAACTATTTCAGGTTACTCGGCTGTCACAACATTTAATGATACATATGACTGTCACACACAGCCACTGTATACGGTACTGAACTCTACAGAGTGAAGAGAAGTGCTACAGAAGTGAAAAGCAGATTTATCTTTCAACTTGACTCATCCAGAATAGCATTCTTTTAATTACAGAGTTAACAGCAGATTCGCAAACAATGTGCTAAGATAGCACTTCCTGGTTGCATCATAGGTTTCCCAGTTATCTAAATTTTAAGATGTTTTAACCATTAATAAAGTTCAGAGATAAACCTCTGGAACAGAGTCACTAGGGCCTTACATGGTTAGAATTCTTTTCTACTAGAAGCTTAGTATGTTTTAATGCAGACTAAGGATAGCAGTTGGCGTGTGACTTTATGTTAGAAAACAGCAAGATGATATTGCCAACAGGTGAGTATATTACATTATACCAGTATATGATACTATGTGAAACAATATAATTAAAATATATAAATATCATTCATAGACTTTCACTATGCTGACTTCTTTATAAACCACAATAGATGGTGAAATTCCCTAGAAAGGAAACAATTAGCATAATATTCTGCCATTCATGAAAGCATGTTGAACCAAAGACATTTCCTACAGACATCTAGGCATCTGTTTCTAAGTTGCTAGTTCTCTAGCATCCTCATTAATGAATATGGTGACCATATGTGACAGATGTTCAGTTTGATAAGCTTAAAATGACCCTTTTCTTTTTTTTAGCTAGTATGTGCATTCATTTCAGTAGTGGTATTTATCTTGGATGAGAAGGCTACTATGAAACAAACAAGAATTTATTAAATCCTTGGAATTATCACAGCTTGCCTATGAGGTAATGATGTCATTAATCACCATTTTTAAATTTAAAACGAGTTAAATTTAAGCTATGCAAAAGGAATCTACATAAAAATAGTGGTAATATTTTACCATTTTTTGCTCTATGTTGTTGTTTAGTCATTAAGTCATGTAGGACTCTTTGAGACTCCATGGACTGTAGCCTACCAGGCTCCTCCATCCATGGCATTTTCCAGACAATAATACTGGAGTGAGTTGCCATTTCCTCCTCCAAGGGATTTTCCCAACCCAGGGATCAGACCCAGGTCTTCTGCATTGACAGGCAGATTCTTTATCACTGAGCCACCAGGGAAGCCCTATAGCTACCCATAATTATATTCCCTACTTTCTTATTCAAGTTTCTTTTGAGACCAAACATATTCAGGTGTTTCAAAGAAGAAGTTCAGTGGGGAGTTCAAAATACACTTATGAAACCTGTGACTTGGGTAACACTGCTTTCATTCAGGCAAAAGAAATTGGGAGAGGAAGTTGCTCAGTTGTGTCTGACTCTTTGTGACCCCATGGACTGCAGCATACCAGGTCTCCCTGTCCATCACCAACTCCCAGATTTCATTCAAACTCACGTCCATTGAGTCAGTGATGCCATCCAACCATCTTGTACTCTGTCGTTCCCTTCTCCTCCTCCCTTCAATCTTTGCCAGTACCAGGGTCTTTTATAATGAGTCAGCTTTTCGCAACAGATGGCCAAGTATTGGAGCTTCCGGATCAGTCTTTCCAATAAATATTCAGGACCGATTTCCTTCAGGATGGACTGGTTGGATCTCCTTTCAGTTCAAAGGACTCTCAAGAATCTTCTCTAATACCACAGTTCAAAAGCATCAATTCTTTGGTGCTCAGCCTTCTTTATGGCCCAAATCAAACATCCATACATGGATACTGGAAAAACCATAGCTTTGACTAGATGGACCTTTGTTGGCAAAATAATGTCTCTACTTTTTAATATGCTGTCTAGGTTGATCATAGCTTTTCTTCCAAGGAGGAAGCATCTTTTATTTTCATGGCTGCAGTCATCATCTGCAGTGATTGTGGAGCCCAGGAAAATAAAATCTCTCACTATTTTCATTGTTTCCTCATCTATTTGCCATGAAGTGATGGGACCATTTGCCATGATCTTAGTTTTATGAATGTTGACTTTCAAGCCAACTTTTTACTCTCCTCTTTTGCCTTCATCAAGAAGCTCTTTAGTCCCTCTTCACTTTCTGCCATAAGTGTGGTGTCATCTGCATATCTGAGGTTATTGATATTTCTCCCATCAATATTGATTCCAGCCTAGCATTTAGCATGATGTACTCTGCATATAAATTAAATAAGCAAAGTGACAATATACAGCCTTGACATACTCCTTTCCCAATTTGAAACCAGTCTGTTGTTCCATGTCCCATTCTAACTGTTGCTTCTGATCTGCATAAAGGTTTCTCAGGAGGCAAGTGGTCTAGTATTCCTGTCACTTGAAGAATTTCCCATAGTTTGTGGGGAAAATCCACACAAAGGCTTTAGTGTAGTCAATGAGGCAAAGATCAATGGTTTTTCCTTGAATTCTCTAGTTTTTCCTATGATCCAATGGATGTTGGCAATTTGATCTTTGGTTCTTCTGCCTCTTCTAAATCCAGCTTGAACATCTGGAAGTTCTCAGTTCACATACTCTAGTCTGGAGAATTTTTAGCATTACTTTGTTACAGAGTGTGAAATGAGTACAACTGTGTGGTAGTTTGAACATTCTTTGGCATCGCCTTTCTTTGGGATCAGAATGAAAAGTGAAATTTTCCATCACTTACCTAGAGCTACACATCCTGGAGTGTGAAGTCAAGTGGGCCTTAAGAAGCATCACTACGAACAAAGCTGGTAGGTGATGGAATTCCAGCTGAGCTATTTCAAGTCCTAAAAGATGATGCTCTGGAAAGTGCTGCACTCAATATGCCAACAAATTTGGAAAATTCAGCAGTGGCCACAGGACTGGAAAAGTAGTGGAAGTAGTAAGAGGTAATAAGTGAAAGTGGTGGGAGGCAGAGTTTGGGCTTTAAATTCTAACTCTGTCACTTACCAGCTGAATTACTGAGTGATTATTTAAACTTGTAAATCTCATTTTTCACAACAATGTGATGTGTAATAATGCTTTCACATGAGATTGTTACAGAATTAAATGAAAAAAAAAATTAAGTGCTTAACACAATGCCTTTCCTGGTGCTATGAGTGGGAGTCAGCTTTGGACATATAGCAAATTTTCAATAAATGGTAGTAGAATCCAGAAGAGACCAAAATAACCTGGGAGACAATGAATAAACAAGAAAACAGGAAAAGAGGAAGACTGAAATATGAGAAGTACCATTGGTTTCAGAAATTCTTCTGTAAGGTTATATTTTAACATATTTTAATGATACAAAAAATCTGCTGCCCACAACATGTTGGCAATTGTCCTACTAAATTATGACAATAACCTTAAAATCAGAGGCCTATCATTCTATTTACAGCATCTATATGCATTCTTCCTTTAGGGACATTCATCTAAACACCCAGAGCAAAGTCTTCTCTTTGCAAACTAAAAAAATTAGGGAACAGACAAAGCTCATGGGACTGCATTCCCTGATGTTCTCTTCACACACAACTACAACAATATTCCTTGGTTTTTCCTCTTCCTATATTTCTTTCATCGTGGTATTTTCAATCGGTCATTCCTCTGGGTTAAACACATTGAGCTACAATGCTCTTTGAGGTTGATTACAAGAACAAGGTTCAATTTAAGCAATGCTTGTCTACTTTTCGGTGAATTCATTTCCTTTCCTAATTATACTTGGAAGAACTTCTCAGCCTTTGCTGGTGCAATGACCAGGAGTCAGCTTTGGACATTATTTTCATAATGTCACTTCAGATTCTATAATATATTAAAACCATGAACTGATGGAAGATGTTGTAGAGCTAATGTGACATGGTTCACCCTTTTAAGAAACATTTAAAATTATTCTTTCAAAAATAACCTCTAGCCCCACCTTTCCTCTAATTCTCTGCTTTGTAAAATAAGAGCCACAGAAATAATGAGTTGGTGGGGTGACTAAAACTGGAACAGTAAGGACAAGCTACAGCTATCAGCATATTTTATTAAACTTCCATACACGAGAGTGAGATAGGATTTTTAAACTGTTTGTAGCTGTGCTTGCCAAAACCTAATTAACAGGATTAAGCTTCAGAGTTTCTCTTTTCCCATTGGGCAAGCTAAAATGACATTAAGAAAGATACCCTATATCTAATCTGAAACTAATTTTATGCTACTATGTTTACATCTAAATTTCAGAGTTAAGTTTAGAATACATCCACAGAGTTAAAGCAATGACATTCTCCTAAATGGCTATTCCAGATTGATAACAAAATAATGAAATGGCAGATAATTAACAGAACTAAATACAGATTGTCTTAAGAACAGAATAGTTTTAAAGTTAGTAAATAAGTAAATATTTTTATGAAGATGACTAATTCAGTTATAATGGTTAAATTCAGACAATATGTCTGAATTTAACCATTATAACTGAATTTATTATCTTCATAAAAATATTTACTAAGTTGATTCTGTGAAATGTTATTTATGCTAACAAGCATATTTTTAAAAATAATAGATATAAAAATATTTCATAATGTAAATTCTTATTCTATTTATTATGCTAAAACTATATATATATGGAATCATACAGTATGCACTCTTTCTTCTATCTTCTTCACTCAGAGTAATGATTTTGAAATGTATCTATACTGTTGTGTACTTAAATAACCGTTTGTTTTTATTGCAGAGAAGTATTCCTTGGTGTGGNAATAATAGATATAAAAATATTTCATAATGTAAATTCTTATTCTATTTATTATGCTAAAACTATATATATATGGAATCATACAGTATGCACTCTTTCTTCTATCTTCTTCACTCAGAGTAATGATTTTGAAATGTATCTATACTGCTGTGTACTTAAATAACCGTTTGTTTTTATTGCAGAGAAGTATTCCTTGGTGTGGATATGCCAATCTCCATTTGTTTATCACTTCTCATGATATATTATAAATAGATATAATGAATGCTTATGTTATCTGCAGTTTGGGATTTGACAATTACAGCTACTATGAATGTCTATATACAAATCCTTGGACATGGGAGTTTTGTGTCTCTTGGGTAAATCCCTGAGGGTAGAATGGGTGGATCAGGGGTGTTCGCTGAACTTCCTAAGAAACTGTCAGTTGTCCACTGAGATTGTGCCTATTTACATTTCCTCCAGGAGTACGTGGAAATTTCAGTTGCTCTACATTCTGTAAGGTCATACATAAAAAGCACTAAAGAATTCATCAGCAATAGCTTGTTTTTCACAAGAAGAAATGTTAAAGGAAATCCTTGAAGCAAAAAGAAATGATCAGTTCAGTTCAGGTGCTCAGTCGTGTCCGACTCTCTGCGACCCCATGAATCGCGGCACTCCAGGCCTCCCTGTCCATCACCAACTCCCGGAGTTCACTCAGACTCACGTCCATTGAGTCAGTGATGCCATCCAGCCATCTTATCCTCTGCCATCCCCTTCTCCTCCTGCCCTCAATCCCTCCCAGCATCAGAGTCTTTTCCAATNGTACTCCTTTTCCTATGTGGAACCAGTCTGTTTCATTTTTGGCTTGTGGCAGAATCAACTTTCTCCCTCCCAGCTCAGCGGAGGTCCTGACTGCTATGGTTTCAGCTCTTTCCTCCTGTCTCGTCCCTCAACTGCTGGTCCTTGTATTTTATCTGGACTTCAGCCATTTTCTGAAGAAGAACTGTTCTATTACTATCTAATCTATCCTACCCAAAGAGTCATTTCTACTCTCTGCATTCTGATTTAACTTCCTGACAGTAGCACATAACACCTCTGATTACATTTCATTAACTACTTCAAGTGTGTCTGGGAAATATGTAGTCCTGTAACTGAGAACACCGTCATCCTTGGTTCAGGTCATAAGGATGAGGGGGAAGTGGTTATGAAGGCAACTACCCATCTCCACCACGGACTTCCCTTTCCTGCCCTGGTGCCTTGTTGCCTTTTCTACCTGCCCCTCTTCACGCTCTCTTGTGCAGGCTGACCTCACTGCATAAAATGTTGAGTTTCTATTCACAGGGGGTGCCTGAAGTTGGTGGCATGGTCAGAGACCAGGTAGGTGATGAATCATCAAACCTGGTGGGATTTGGAGTGGCTAAAAACAAACAAACAAAAAACCATGTTTACATTGGGGGAAGGTATATACCTTGCAAATTAGAAGTACATTGGACTAATTTGTGGCTGAACTTTCAACAGTTAACGTATTCTCAAAAATGGTGTAATTTTGACTATTTAGTTTTTTTCTTCTATATATGTAGACTGCTTTCAAGATAAAATTAAGTGTGATAGTCATCCTAATTTCAGGCAGTTAATTTTTGATCACTGTAACTTCATATGCATTTATTGATATGCCTTGGTTGTTGATAGAAAATAAAATAACCAATGTTATACAAATAATTAATGCTTCCCAATATTTATGACCAAAATGTACAGAATTATTTGTATGCTTCACAATTGAATATTTAAATATGACATTGATTTCTGATAATACGTATATCTAATAGAGTGGATAAATAAGTTGATTAGTAAACTCATCTTGTAAAAACCTTTTAAACTTGAACTAATATCTAATACTCTTAAAAGATGTACTATAAATAACTTTCAAATCATGCATCTAGGAGCCTCTGTTACAAAGGTCATCCCCTTAAAATATATAAAGTGTTTACTGATAGTTGTGTATCACAAGTAGGTCTTATGTAGGTTATATGTAGCTGTTACAGTATCAACTCTTCAATAAATGCTAGAGGGTCTCCTCTTACATGAGAACAAAAATGCACTATGCCATCTTGAGTCAAGGGACAGAAAGTGTCCCATTCATTTTTCTAGGAATAATGTGACATAGAGGATTATTAACCAGGTACTGAAGAAGAGAAATGGCAAAAAAGGGAATCCTAGAGTGTCATAGAGAAAATAACTTCAGGAAGCAACTCTCAGAGACTTTGGGACTGAAGGAAAGAGTCTGGAAATGTGGAAATCTGCAGGAGCTTGATTCGGACCTCCGCAGTGGACACTACTGGGCTGGTGCTTATGCAGTAGAAGCTCAGGAGGAGACCATGGAGCTGGATTGGAGATCTGGAGGTGTCTCAATCAACCACCTGGAGCGGATGCGCCTTACTGAGTACACTGAGGTTTGTTCTCCAAGTGTCAGGAGATCTGCCAGTGTGCCACAAGCAGGGGAAAGGGCACTGCTGGGTGACTGATAGGATGGAAGGGAAACAGGAAAACAGACCAGCACTGTCTCTCTACCACCACCTGCTGGCACAGCTGGGACCATTTGGCAAAAGGGAAGTGTGGTCTGCAGGGCACCAGGCTGAGCATCCCAGAGAGGAGCAAAAGTGGACTTGACATTTCTTGACATTTCCTCTCAAGCCCCAGAGAGGACTGGAAATGGAGAGTAAAGAGCTTAATAATTGACACAAAGATCTTATATATGTTACTAAATGAGATGCAGGACTACACATTGTTGAACTGATGGTTTGATATTCACTCTACACGTAAGATTTTATTTGGTGGAGGATATTACTAGCATAGTTAAATGTGGACCAAATAAAACAAGTCTGAAGTCATGTCCCTAAATTTCAAATGGAAACCTATTCTCATTATGAGAAACTGAAATAAAAAAAGAGAAAAGCCAAAGTAGGTTTAAACTATAAAAGTCATTTGTNGGTTTGATATTCACTCTACACGTAAGATTTTATTTGGTGGAGGATATTACTAGCATAGTTAAATGTGGACCAAATAAAACAAGTCTGAAGTCATGTCCCTAAATTTCAAATGGAAACCTATTCTCATTATGAGAAACTGAAATAAAAAAAGAGAAAAGCCAAAGTAGGTTTAAACTATAAAAGTCATTTGTGAACAGATATATTCTTTTTTCTGAGACAGTCTTAATTTCAAAAATGAAGCAAGAGTTTACATTTTTTTCCCCTGTAAATATATGTGTGTTCACAAGTAAGGGCACATGTTGTGTGTGCGTGTGTGTGTGTGTGTGAAGAATTTTTCATACATATCTAAAAATGTAACATAATCCTGACTGAGATTGAGAGGTTTTAGATTAAGGAAAAGTAGATCATCTTAAATGAGACTCTAGCTTAACTTTTCTCTGGCCTCTGGCACAGATCCTTAACAAGTGAACCACAACTTTTAGTAGAGAGAAGTGAGGATGACATTTGGCTGATGCAGGAATATATTTTGGTGACATTCCATCTCATTTTGGAAGAAAAAAAAGAATGCTCAAGCAAATAATATAAATGACTTAAATATATAACTTCAGTTGTCATAGACAACCTTTTTCTTCCAAGGCGAAGAAAGGATAAGCATAGAAACATATGGGAAAAAAGACACAAGATCTAAAAGTATGCACAAGAGAACTCGCAGAATAACAAGAACACATATGCTCTATGTAACTAATCAGCAAACTACCAGCCAAAAAGCTGTGTCCCTCCATGGATTCTCATTCACTTCTAAGAGTGCTTTCTGTAGACCCATTTACCCTCCAGCTGGCAAGGAACAGGTAAAGTTAAAACTGTTAGGAACACAGGGTAACAAGAATAATTTCAAGTAATTCCAGGAAGGCACTGGTGGTGCTAATCACTCCTCCTAAGTTCTACTTAAACACTCTCTATTGTCAGAGGAAAGAAAACTATTTTGTTGACTCAATCATAAAATATATGTTAGCATTTATCATGGAAACTGTATATTATACTCACATAATTTTTCGTTCCAATTGGTCACCTTCTGCAGAATTTAAGATAAAAATTGTGTATTTATTGACTTTATAAATATATTTTTTTAAACCTTCCCATTTCCCATTATTGGTTTCAATGATAAAGTCCCACTGATGCTCTCTATATATTGTTAATTTCCTTAAGTAATTGCCTGAACTCTGCAAATTTTTGCTTTGCTTTGTTTGACTTTTCTATTATTTGCCTTTGTTTTGATGTTAGAAACATAAGAAATCCAAACTCAGAGGTTTGTAACATTTGGAACTATTTTAATGATACTATAAATTCCTAAGTTCCTATTCTACTATTTAAAATGAAAATCAATAAGAGACTTAAAGAGGGAGATTTTGGGTGGGTTAATGGGGAGTAAGGTAATAAACCAAGCAATACACAAATGACAAAAGGACAGATAAAAATTCTCATCATTTATGAAAAACTATGATAACTGTAAAACAGCAACAACAAAAACACAGAAAACAAAAAACAGTGATTCTGGTAGTTATTACTGCACTGCAGTTTCCTTAAGTTCTTTTTTTTTTAATTTCATTTTATTTTATTTTGTTAATCAGTAGACTAACAATGTTATGACAGTTTCAGGTGAACAGTGAAGAGACTCAGTCATACATATACACGTATCCATTCTCTCCTAAGCTCCCTTTCCACATTTTCCTTAAGTTCTGAGAGCTGAAAAAGCAAAGTTACTTTTCATTATTAACTTCTGACTTGTAAAACCATGTGTGTGTTAGTCACTCAGTCATGTCTGACTCTTTGTTACCCCATGGACTGTAGCTCGCCAGGCTCCTCTGTCCATGGAATTCTTTAGGCAAGAATACTGGAGTAGGTTGCCATTCTCTTCTTAAGGGAATCATCTTGATCCAAGGATCAAACCCTGGTCTCCCACATTGTAGGCAGATTCTTTACCATCTGAGCCACCAGGGAAGCCCAGCTATATGATAATCTGTTCACTGAAATTTGAGACTCTTTGTTGCTTAGTACTGACAACTTTTTATAAGTATCCAAAAGGAGGGAAAACACATAATTTAAAAATTACTGGATGCAGAACTTTATGTATCCAGGGAGGTCACTCTTGCTAATATCTTTTAGATATTCTATTTTTTGCTTGCTTACCTGTCAGTAGTTATTAAGAAAAATGTTTTAATTATAATCTCTTAGGGGTTTCCTGCTGTAGTTCCATCATTTTTGCTTCATATATTTCCAGGCTTATTTAGATGTATAATGTTTAACATTGCTACATCATCTCAGTTAACAGAACTTATTCTACTCCACAAGTTCTGCTGCTTTTTATTTTACCTGGCTTTGAAATGAACTTCTGAAAGTTCATTTCTCTCTCTTCGAGATTCATGTCTAGATATCAGAACTTAAACTTTTAATTCTTCATATCAACCTTTCTATTACATGTTCTGTTTCTTTCTTTTTTCCTCTTCCCTCTAGGAGTTGTCCTAACTGGTTGTCTGATATCTTAAGTAACTCTTCTGCTTTTTATATTAAATAAACAGTCTTCTATTTATATTGCACTGTTTACTTATGCTATTATTTTTAACCTCATATTTCCACTTTTCATTTATTTTCTGGATTCTTCTACTGTTGTTTCATATTATTAATGTCTTCCTCTATCTTTCTTAACATGTTTATTTGGAAAAATTTAATTTCTTGGTCCTTCTCTTATAATATTTCTAGTTTGGTTGGGATCTATAGTACAATGGGGCATTTTCTTTCTGGAAAAAGTTGTGCTCCTCAATGTTTTGATAGTACTTTTGCCTATGAGCTCATTTTTCCTATGGAAAGTATTGGTTATTCTGTTGAAATGTGCATAAAGGTCAGACACCAGAGCTTAGGAAATGTACAGTGAAGGATCCTTAGGTTTTGAGTTCTAGGTACCAGATACCACGGTCAACTTCACAAAGCAACTGCTTGGGTTCTGATCTCTTTTGAAGGAAGGTCTGCATCAGGAAACATTCTTAGAAAATAAGTCACTTGTTTGGTGATGAACCAGGAGGGGTGGTGGTAGGTGGGGTGAGAAAGTGATAACCTAAGGTAAATTAGTTCGATTCCATCTAATTTCTCATATGGGCTTCTTAGAGATGTGGGTATGATCCCTGGGTTGGGAAGATCCCTTGAAGAAGGAAATGGAAACTACTCCAATGTTCTTGCCTGGAAAATTCCATGAACAGAGGAACCTGGTGAACTACAGTCCATGAAGTCACAAAGAGCTGGACACGACTTAACGACTGAGCACTCACGCCAAGTACCCCACTAAGTAGGTGAACAAAAGTTAATTTCATAGTGGACATTAGAGATATTTCTCCTGGTTGGCCATCACACATGACACTGCTGAAACCATACTTTTAACAGCAGTTAGCTTGCATAATTTTTAGTTGTATATCAAGCATGTATTCCTAAATATTACAAAGCTAGATGCTGGCTGAATTTTTAAAACTCATTTTCAATGAACTTTCACCTATGTGTGTACCCTGTGTAACCACCACACTTGTAAAATACATAACATTTCCAGGTGGGTCAGTTTTTGAGGGGAAAAAAATCAGTTTAAATTTTTTTGTCCTTTTCCTCTATATTTTCTCCAACATTAGTACTTTTCTTCTCAAATTGCACAATTTTGATTCCCAAATTTGTAAATAATTATTATAGTTACTGTTCATATAACAATTGCACTTTAAAGTTACCTCTTTCCTATAGAAAAAAATAATTGTATAGCTTATCACAATGCTACCTTTCTTCTGGTGAGAACTTATGAATTTGTCTAAATTGGGGACAGTAGGTAGGTTTTCTTCGAATCAATCCAATAGGACTGAGTTCTTGCAGGTGGCAAAAAAAAAAAAAAAAAAAAGTAAAAATTTTGGAGATATCTTCCTAAAACATCCAAGAAAGTGATTCACTGGCAACTAAATTTTTGAATGTGAAAATATTAACATCTTTATCCTTACTAACAAAACTTGAAAATTTCAGCTTTGCATACCATTTAAAACTGTTTGTGGATAATATTCTGTCACTTTTACAACTGCTGAAACAATAAGTCAAAAAGAAAAGAGGTAGCAGAAATGCCAAAGCTTGAAAGTACAGAACTATTTAATAAGTCATTGCCAAAACTACAACACAATTATCTCCACAAGGCAGTGTTAATTCACATCCTTCAAGTATTAAGTTCTAAAGAGCAGCATAAACAGTCACAAAAACAAAATTCTATTCAACTGGATAATTGAAAAGTAGCTGCATGTGAATGAAAGTTGCTCCGTTGTGTCTGATTCTTTGCGACCCCATGGACTGTAGTCCATAGAATTCTCCAGGCCAGAATACTGGAGTGGGTAGCTGTTCCCTTCTCCAGGGGATCTTCCCAAACCAGAGATCGAACTCAGGTCTCCCACACTGCAAGCAGATTCTTTACCAGCCAAGCCACCATAAATGAGCTAAAAGCCAAAAGCCCAAGGAAGTGACATTATGATCAAATCAGAAATACATATATGCTCATTTGTATAAAAATTCCAAAGAATACTCAGCTGTGCAAAAGCTCATCTAAATGACAATTCAAAAAATTGAAGCCCAAGTATACTTAATGAGTAAAGATTTCAAAAGGTAAAATGAGATGAGACTGCCTAGAAAATGGAAGTCAGAGGTCTAAAGAAGTTCTCTATCAAATTCAATTGAGATTCTCAGTCTTTGTGTTTATTCTATTTACATAAGAACAGAGATGGACAAATGGTGCATGAGTCCCTGTAAGTTGTACCCAGCACCTTTTTCCCGGATTGTTTTGTTTGCCACTGTGAGCAGGAAGCTGGTCTTGACTTTCTTCACTGTGTTAGAGCTGATGTCTATGGGAGTTAAAGGTTTAAGACAATGTCTCCACACATGAGACTATAAATACAGAAACAATTGAGCTGCTGTTTGAATGAAGTTTAGCTTCCTGAACCCAAAAAGAAAAGTCTCTCTCTTTCTGAAACCTCAGCCGCTTTGGGGACGTGATGGGATGGGGTAACAGTGAAATGAATACAGAGAAAGTTATTTTGGAAATTGGCTATCAGCTCCTTAATTTCCACACAAAAGCACTGTGTGTACTTTCTCATATGAAAAGAGGGCTTGGTGCTACAAGCTTTCAGTAAAGAGTCTACTTGTTTTATTTTTCAAGATAGTACTAAGTGTAAGTTTGGCAGTATATTTCAGACGTATCTACAAAGAGCATAGCTTATAAGAAAAGTGTATTGGAATCCTCTGGAAATCCCAGGAAACACCAGCATTGTTTCTTTTATGTGTTTGTCAAGTTGTAAAGTTAAGTCGGGACTCTTTGCTATTGGCTTTAGTGCTATTGAGAGGTATTGGGGGCTCTGTCTTTCAGAGCTGTGTTTAACACTCTCCAGAGGACAGCCTGCCATGGGAAGTGCTCAGTTAATCACCAAGAATGGGAAAGACTTCAGTGACAAGAGCTGATGGCAATCTTGTCAGAACCTAGCAAAGCAGCTGCAGTGTCATTTCCCACAAAACTCCGACAGTCACTCTAACTTGGGCTTCATGTTATCATCGTTTATCTTTACTTTGTGTTCTTTCACTGTGAATATGCTGACACTACTGCATGGAGCCTAGAGATCACCAATAGGTAGAAAGTTGTAGGAAAACTGAGATATATTTAGAGGAATATTGGTGGAATGTTATTAATACAGCATTATTGCTGTACTCAGGTGATTTTTGGAGTACATCTGGAATTCATGTGGCTAAATAGAAAGGCCAAGGAGAAAATATTGTTGACAGTTTGAATCTAATTTTGCCTAGCTAGTCTAGCTCTGGTTATATAATATCTAGTTATTCATTGCCACAGTTAATTTTTAACCTAAATTTTGGAGACATGGAATGGATAAACCAATTATTTCTCTGTTAGGAAAAGCAAGCATTATATTTACACTTTGGATATTGAAGAAATCAATCCAAATCTATTTCTTTATCTCATGAAGCAACTACAGAGACTTAAGCTCAGATATCATATTCAAGACAATCTTATTCGAAGTATGATAAACAAATGCCTTTATTATTTTACAAGGAGTATACATAATTCAGTGTTCATTAAATTGTTTCATCTTTTTAACAGTGTTCATTAAATTGTTTCATTTTTCTAGTGGGATTTAAGTAGAAAGATATAATATTAGACAGGAGAGGACAGTCCTTGCCCTTGGTTTTAGGTCAGTGAAATGTGAAACTTGTTAAATTATTTTCAGAAATTGAAATAAACCAGTCCAGTGAAGCATGTTTTTTTGTCTCCAGGAAATTGGAGAAACACATACCTCAGACTAATGTGTAACGACAATGTTAACTGCAATTAGTCCCACAAACACACTATTGTCCATACAAAAATAAAGTGGCAACTGTTGGCCTTAAACAGAGCATCTGTTTACATTTATGTCCTCTTTTTTGAGGATGACAATTAATGTAATATAAATGCTGGAAACAATAAAAGTAGAATGCCCTTGTACTTTGATATTCAAATACAATTACTGCCAGTATAAGGACAATGCTGGAACATAATTAAAACATATACACGAAAGTTCCTTAAGTTTCCATTTAATAATAGTGATTTTCAAAGAAGTTTCCAGTAATAATGTTACTGGAGCCTCCCTAATGGCTCAGCAGTGAAGAATCTGCTGGCAGTGCAGGAGATGTGGGTTCAATCCCTGGGTTGGGAAGATCCCCTGGAGAAGGAAATGACAACCCACTCAAATATTCTTGCTTGGGAAATCCCATGGACAGANGGACTGAGTTCTTGCAGGTGGAAAAAAAAAAAAAAAAAAAAGTAAAAATTTTGGAGATATCTTCCTAAAACATCCAAGAAAGTGATTCACTGGCAACTAAATTTTTGAATGTGAAAATATTAACATCTTTATCCTTACTAACAAAACTTGAAAATTTCAGCTTTGCATACCATTTAAAACTGTTTGTGGATAATATTCTGTCACTTTTACAACTGCTGAAACAATAAGTCAAAAAGAAAAGAGGTAGCAGAAATGCCAAAGCTTGAAAGTACAGAACTATTTAATAAGTCATTGCCAAAACTACAACACAATTATCTCCACAAGGCAGTGTTAATTCACATCCTTCAAGTATTAAGTTCTAAAGAGCAGCATAAACAGTCACAAAAACAAAATTCTATTCAACTGGATAATTGAAAAGTAGCTGCATGTGAATGAAAGTTGCTCCGTTGTGTCTGATTCTTTGCGACCCCATGGACTGTAGTCCATAGAATTCTCCAGGCCAGAATACTGGAGTGGGTAGCTGTTCCCTTCTCCAGGGGATCTTCCCAAACCAGAGATCGAACTCAGGTCTCCCACACTGCAAGCAGATTCTTTACCAGCCAAGCCACCATAAATGAGCTAAAAGCCAAAAGCCCAAGGAAGTGACATTATGATCAAATCAGAAATATATATATGCTCATTTGTATAAAAATTCCAAAGAATACTCAGCTGTGCAAAAGCTCATCTAAATGACAATTCAAAAAATTGAAGCCCAAGTATACTTAATGAGTAAAGATTTCAAAAGGTAAAATGAGATGAGACTGCCTAGAAAATGGAAGTCAGAGGTCTAAAGAAGTTCTCTATCAAATTCAATTGAGATTCTCAGTCTTTGTGTTTATTCTATTTACATAAGAACAGAGATGGACAAATGGTGCATGAGTCCCTGTAAGTTGTACCCAGCACCTTTTTCCCGGATTGTTTTGTTTGCCACTGTGAACAGGAAGCTGGTCTTGACTTTCTTCACTGTGTTAGAGCTGATGTCTATGGGAGTTAAAGGTTTAAGACAATGTCTCCACACATGAGACTATAAATACAGAAACAATTGAGCTGCTGTTTGAATGAAGTTTAGCTTCCTGAACCCAAAAAGAAAAGTCTCTCTCTTTCTGAAACCTCAGCCGCTTTGGGGACGTGATGGGATGGGGTAACAGTGAAATGAATACAGAGAAAGTTATTTTGGAAATTGGCTATCAGCTCCTTAATTTCCACACAAAAGCACTGTGTGTACTTTCTCATATGAAAAGAGGGCTTGGTGCTACAAGCTTTCAGTAAAGAGTCTACTTGTTTTATTTTTCAAGATAGTACTAAGTGTAAGTTTGGCAGTATATTTCAAACGTATCTACAAAGAGCATAGCTTATAAGAAAAGTGTATTGGAATCCTCTGGAAATCCCAGGAAACACCAGCATTGTTTCTTTTATGTGTTTGTCAAGTTGTAAAGTTAAGTCGGGACTCTTTGCTATTGGCTTTAGTGCTATTGAGAGGTATTGGGGGCTCTGTCTTTCAGAGCTGTGTTTAACACTCTCCAGAGGACAGCCTGCCATGGGAAGTGCTCAGTTAATCACCAAGAATGGGAAAGACTTCAGTGACAAGAGCTGATGGCAATCTTGTCAGAACCTAGCAAAGCAGCTGCAGTGTCATTTCCCACAAAACTCCGACAGTCACTCTAACTTGGGCTTCGTGTTATCATCGTTTATCTTTACTTTGTGTTCTTTCACTGTGAATATGCTGACACTACTGCATGGAGCCTAGAGATCACCAATAGGTAGAAAGTTGTAGGAAAACTGAGATATATTTAGAGGAATATTGGTGGAATGTTATTAATACAGCATTATTGCTGTACTCAGGTGATTTTTGGAGTACATCTGGAATTCATGTGGCTAAATAGAAAGGCCAAGGAGAAAATATTGTTGACAGTTTGAATCTAATTTTGCCTAGCTAGTCTAGCTCTGGTTATATAATATCTAGTTATTCATTGCCACAGTTAATTTTTAACCTAAATTTTGGAGACATGGAATGGATAAACCAATTATTTCTCTGTTAGGAAAAGCAAGCATTATATTTACACTTTGGATATTGAAGAAATCAATCCAAATCTATTTCTTTATCTCATGAAGCAACTACAGAGACTTAAGCTCAGATATCATATTCAAGACAATCTTATTCGAAGTATGATAAACAAATGCCTTTATTATTTTACAAGGAGTATACATAATTCAGTGTTCATTAAATTGTTTCATCTTTTTAACAGTGTTCATTAAATTGTTTCATTTTTCTAGTGGGATTTAAGTAGAAAGATATAATATTAGACAGGAGAGGACAGTCCTTGCCCTTGGATTTAGGTCAGTGAAATGTGAAACTTGTTAAATTATTTTCAGAAATTGAAATAAACCAGTCCAGTGAAGCATGTTTTTTTATCTCCAGGAAATTGGAGAAACACATACCTCAGACTAATGTGTAATGACAATGTTAACTGCAATTAGTCCCACAAACACACTATTGTCCATACAAAAATAAAGTGGCAACTGTTGGCCTTAAACAGAGCATCTGTTTACATTTATGTCCTCTTTTTTGAGGATGACAATTAATGTAATATAAATGCTGGAAACAATAAAAGTAGAATGCCCTTGTACTTTGATATTCAAATACAATTACTGCCAAGTATAAGGACAATGCTGGAACATAATTAAAACATATACACGAAAGTTCCTTAAGTTTCCATTTAATAATAGTGATTTTCAAAGAAGTTTCCAGTAATAATGTTACTGGAGCCTCCCTAATGGCTCAGCAGTAAAGAATCTGCTGGCAGTGCAGGAGATGTGGGTTCAATCCCTGGGTTGGGAAGATCCCCTGGAGAAGGAAATGACAACCCACTCAAATATTCTTGCTTGGGAAATCCCATGGACAGAGGAGCCTGGAAGGCTACAGTCCATGGGGTCACAAGAGAGTCAGACATGACTTATCAACTAAACAATAACAACAATAATGTTACCTATAGTATACTGGGTAAGGAGCAACTACTTGAACATTTCTGTTTTATATGTGACACATGCTTAAGTAGCCATGAAACAAGTTGACAGTTTAATCAACAGTGTGCTATTGGAGTAGAGGTGATATGACAAGAAAATATCATACACAATAGCACAGAAAATAGAAGGGCACTTATTTTAGAAGGAATTCTGACATGTGGCAGGTGGTAGGCATTTGTATATGACCAACTGCCAGAATAAAAGAGAAGAAAATATGGTGACCCAGAGTGAAAAGAATTGTTTCTTTCTCCTTCTCTTGGTTAAGGAAATGGCTGTGCCAGTGCAAAAGTTGCAAGCAATCGAGGAAGCTCTATGTGCAGCTGAAGATGTGTAAGACAGGGCATAGGTCTTGAGTGGGGCAGGGATGAAAACAACCTAGGCCCTAGAAATGTGTCTTATTGTTAGATTCTGTCCATTTCTACTGCAGCATNTCTTGGTTAAGGAAATGGCTGTGCCAGTGCAAAAGTTGCAAGCAATCGAGGAAGCTCTATGTGCAGCTGAAGATGTGTAAGACAGGGCATAGGTCTTGAGTGGGGCAGGGATGAAAACAACCTAGGCCCTAGAAATGTGCTTTATTGTTAGATTCTGTCCATTTCTACTGCAGCATACTTGGGATCATCTATACTTATGGGATTTGATGTTCATTCTCTCTATACAAGAAATTTTACCATTCCTCTCAGAGTTGTATTCTTTTTGGCCTTTTAATATTTATGCTGTATTTTTTATAGTTTAGCATACTATAATCTGTTTCTTTAAGTTTTCTCTGGCAGCAATTCACCCTTTAATGCATCCCAGTATGGATCTTCATTGTCTTGTGTTTTATTCTTTTTTGATTTATTTTTGTACTTTGACCACTATTAAGGGGATGACAGAGGATGAGATGGTTAGATGGCATCACTGACTCGATGGACATGAGTTTGAGCAAGCTCCGGGAGTTGGTGATGGACAGCGAAGCCTGGCACGCTGCAGTGCATGGGGTTGCAAAAGTTGGACACGACTGAGTGACTGCACTGAACTGAACTGCCTTCCTTCCAGGCTGCTCTCTGCTTCTCTATTTTAGAATGTAGGAATCCTTGCATTTTTATTAAAGGACAACACTCAAATGTTTTCTAATATATTCTCCTTTTAAGCCAAAAGATGATCATAGTATATATGCATATACATACTTATACATGTGTCAAAAATATGATTTGTTAAAGTGATCAAATATTTGTATTATTTGCTAAAGTTTTCAAATATTATCATGTTAGATATATGTCTCCTAGCAAAACCCACCATCTTTTGGGTAGTATTCACCACTTTCAATTAGTGTGAAGGTAAAAAAAAAAAAAAAAAAAGTGATAATCTGCTCCACTGAAAGCCAAGTCAAAACCACTTTATTGCATGTACTTTACGAAGATGGGCTTCCCTGGCAGCTCAGCAGTAAAGAATCCACCTGCTGATGCAGGAGATACAGAAGACATAGGTTCAATAGCTGCATTGGGCAGATCCCCTGGAGAGAGAAACGGCAACCCATTCTAATATTCTTGCCTGGAAAATCCCATGGACAGAGGAGCTGGGTGAGCTATAGTCCATGGGGTCACAAAAGTCAGACACAATTTAGCAACTATACAACACCTCTAGAAAGGCAAATGAACATGTGGAGTTTCTTGGCATAAACAGACCCTCCACAGTAAGTATACAGAGATTGCCTATTTGAGACTTCCACTGAAGTAACATGTTTTGATCACCCCTAGCTAAAACTAGAGAATTAAGCTTGAAAATACAAACATTGGGGGTTTAGTATCCTTTTGTTTCTATAACAAATTACTTTAAAACCGATTGCTTCAAACAATGCAGATAACATCATCTTACAGTTCTTGAGATTAGAAATCTGAACAGATTTCATTGTTGTCGCTCAATCACTAAATCATGACTGACTCTTTGCAACCCCGCAGACTGTAGCATGCCAGGCTTTTCTGTCCTTCACTACCTCCCTGAGTCTTCTCAGACTCATGTTCATTGAGTTGATGATGCCATCCAACCATTTCATCCTCTGTCATCCCCTTCCCCTGCCCTCAATCTTTCCTAGCATCAGGTCTTTTCCAATGAGTTAGTTCTTTGCATCAAGTGGCCAAAGTATTGGAGCTTCAGCTTCAGCATCAGTCCTTCCAATGAATATTCAGGGTTGATTTCCTTTAGGATTAACTGGTTTGGTCTCCTTGCAGTACAAGGGACTCTCAAGAGTCTTCTCCAGCACCAGAGTTCAAAAGCATCAATTCTTTGGTGCTCAGTCTTCACTATGGTCCAGTGCTAACCTCCATACAGGACTACTGGAAAAACCATAGCCTTGATTCAGATCATATCTAAATGGCCTAGTGGTTTTCCCTACTTTCTTCAATTAAAGCCTGAATTTTGGATCTAGGAGCCCATGATCTCAGCCACACTAAGCTCCAGGTCTGATATTTGCTGACTGTATAGAGCTTCTCCATTTTTCGCTACAAATATATAATCAATCTGATTTCAGTATTGACAATCTGGTGATGTCCATGCATAGAGTCATCTCTTGTGTTTGGAAGACGGTGTTTGCTATGACCAGTGTGTTCTCTTGGTAAAACTGTTAGCCTTTGCCCTGCTTCATTTTGTACTCCAAGGCCAAACTTCTCTGTTACTTCAGGTATCCTTTGATTTCCTACTTTTGCATTCCAATCCCCTATGATGAAAAGAACTTCTTTTATCTTGGAATCAATAAATATTTCAGTCACTAAAAGATATAGGTAGATTTATATCAACTCTCTCTTTTTTAAAAAAAAAGAACTATCTTTTACCCTTCACAAGACAACTTTCAGGGATCCTTCTAGTATGATTACAAGAGGAGACTTGCCAGGATGCGGACCACATGTACACCCATGGCGGATTCATGTCAATGTATAGCAAAACCAATACAATATTGTAATTAAAAAAAAATTATCAGAGATCTTCACTGTTCGTCACATTTTTCAGAGAGAGAAAATCTTAATTCATTTACCATCTGGTGAGTTAGTGGCATAAAAGAAGTCAAACTTCCAGTTCCAGATTTACTGTCTCATTACTAAAGACAGGACTGGTTCACCCCTACCCCAAATCTAAACTATATTTAGCTACAAACAACTAACCAGATGCCAAAATATGTAATCTCATTTGACTATTTGATTTGCAGTATGAGATGAAAGATTTAATTAAGAGTGAGTTATGTCCTTGAGAATTCTATCTAGCCAAGCTTAATACTGGTAATATAAAATTACACTATAAAGTTATGCTTATTCCTCAAGTTATAGGTAATAACCTTGCTGAAGATAAAGAAAACACAAATAATCACTATTGCCACTGACAGGCACAGACAGACTAATCTATTTTAAACATAGGAGATGCCAGTAAAGTTACATGAATTACAGAATAAGAAGGGCAGAGATGCAGATGGTTACTTCATGCTACTAACACATAGGTATTCAGATATGCTGGGACACTGCCATTCAAGAAAGAAATTCAAGATTTCAAACATTTGAAAAGCTGAAGAACTTTCACAGATTATGTAGATTTAATGCTAAAATTTCATCTTATTTTGTTGCATTACTAGACATGGTAAGCAAAGAAGGTACAAAGAAATCCATATAGAAATCTTAGTATTTACCTCTTGGTGTGTAGCAACAGAGAATCATTTTCCTTTGTAATTTTTGTAACTTTATTAATTTTATGTATTAATATTTTATACTAATTAAATTTAAAATGATAGTTAAAAGTTAAAGTAGCTTGTAAGGAGTAATTAACTAGGTGATATAAAATAAAACACTTTAAAAAAATAACTGTGTTAATTTTAATTTGAAAAAATAGACACACCTCAATGTTCACAGTAGCATTGTTTACAATTGCTAAGATATAGAAGTAATAAGATGTAGAAAGTACAAATTATTGGGTGTAAGCAGGCTATAGGGATGTATTATACAACACAGAGAATATAGCTAATATTTTTTAATAACTGTAAAATACAGTATAATCTTTACAATTGTATTAAAATATTTTTAAATTTAAAAAGTGTTAAAAAAAAACTGTGTAAAAACCCATATTACTGGGTACTGTAATACTAATTACAGATAGCTTATAGACCAGGATTATTAGGTGTTTGTGTTTACTTTATAAGCTCTGATAACTAGAATGTAGAGTCTGCAGAACAGAAGACAAAAAGAAACCCTGAAATAAGACACAATGTGAACATCTAAGACTATTGCTGAAACCTTAGCAAAATGTAATGGTAATTTATTTTAGCACACATGGATTAATTATAGAATATAAGTTAACAAATAAATACACACTTACAGTGTATATAATTGGTAAGATACAAAGCATATGTCATAACGTGAGTTTCACTTTCAGGGTTAACTTTTGTTGCAGATATTAAGACCAAACTTCAAAGAAGGATCTCAGGCCTTTAGCTGTTGCTAAAGACAAGCAGCTACAGCACTACTACGGTCAAAGCTGAAAGAAAGTAGACTTTATAACATGTCATCCTCCAATGAAGACTGTCCCAGTAAGGATTGTGCTTTGCATGCCTTCTCTAAATTGACAAATAGATGAAAAGAAGAGCATGATTTAAAATGAATACATTTTGATGTTACCACTGTTTTGATGCAATCATTCCCAATCAGCCACATCAAAAGAATCAAAGAATTATTCTGTTCCCAAATAATAATTATAGGAGACATTCATTAACTTTATCAAATACCTGAGTCCTCTGTTCCTCCCACTGTGTCCGAATTTCATTTACCCCTCATCTTTTCTTTTGCTGTTGTTGAACTGAGAGACTGATAGCAATAGCAACTGACTAAAACAAAACAAGCATTAATAAACTTACTGCAAATCTACTCTTTGTCCTTCATGAGAGATTATGTTTAAAAAAAATAAATAAGCCTCACTTACTAACAATTTCAGAAGAGTTGGACTATATTCTCAATTTAATCCCTCAAAATTGTAGAACATTTTTCTTGTTTATTGAAGGATGGTTTCACTTTCCTATTACTTTTATGGCCAGTCTTCAGACTTTCACTAAATTATCACCTATTCTAACCTCTATAATGATTTTACTCTTTTGTTTACATTAAACATTTTATAATCTCTATGAGAATCAACCTCATTGGATTATTAACAGTGGATTTCTAAAAGTTAAGATGATCCACTTGAGATTTCGTTTGTGAATGATGAAGATACTTCCACTAAGTAATCCTGTCAGCATTGACAATGACTATTTTCTTATAAAGTAAACAAAAGTGTTTATGATTCATGTTTCTCATACCACATGTATTCTTCAAACTCATTTAAGTTATTTACATTTTTCTAAGACTATTTTTGAAAAGACATAAAGAATGTGAATATTGTTTGGTATTTTAAGTGCTTTTACATTTCACAAGGCACAAACCCTTTTACAATGGCTCAAAGATGGAATGATGATCTGGAATGGGGCCAGGGGAGTAATGAGGAGATGGCCATGTATGGGGCAAGTCTGGGGAAGGGGAGTTGAAGATGAAACATGGGTTAACAGCAGTATCAACTCTTGTCTCCATTACTTTCCAACAAGAAATAATGAGGCAGGGCACAGGTCAGGGATTGTACAGAGGCATCGTCATGTAAAAATAATAGTATACTTTTATACTGGCATGGTGAAAATGTAGTTCATTTGTTGACTATGACAAATAGTCCTCAGAGTCAGTGTCATAGGCAGTATCGAAATGTTGTGTGAATGTTGTGTGACATATATCAATAATAAAATCGTTTAACTAGGAAAGGCATTAATGTGGTCTAATGTCATGATTTAATTAACTATGTATTGGTGCTTAAAATGTAGAAATATTCTGGTAAGAAATCCCTTCCAAAACAAATGTCACATATATTGGTAATTAGGGAATTCTTCAGAAAGAAAAAGAAAGTGGAGGAGGGAGAGGGAAAATAAGTAATTCAAGAATTTTAACCTACATCACTCAGTACTCCTTGGAAGGCTATAGCTGGGTCTAGATCTCAAAACAGAATAAGCAGAATGATACCTTCTCTTCAAACCGTGTCCAAGCCCAAATCCCAGAAACCTATGAATATGATATAAGTCAGTCAGTTTAGTCACTCGGTCATGTCTGATTCTTTGCAACCCTGTGGACTGCAGCACACCAGGCTTCGCTGTCCATCACCAACTCCTGGAACTTGCTCAAACTCATGACCATCGAGTCAGTGATGCCATCCAATCATCTCATCCGCTATAGATTCCCCTTCTCCTCCTGCCTTCAGTCTTTCCCAGCATCAAGGTTTTTTCCAATGAGTCAGTTCTTCATATCAGGTGGCCAAAGTATTCGAGCTTCAGCATCAGTCCTTCCAATGAATTCAGGACTGATATTCAGGACTGAATTCCTTTAGGATTGACTGGTTTGATCTCCTTGCAGTCCAAGGGACTCTCAAGAGTCTTCTCCAATCCCACAGTTCAAAAGCATCAGTTCTTCAGTGCTCAGCTCTCTTTATAACTCAACTCTCACATAAATACAAGAGTACTGGAAAAACCATAGCTTTGATTGGATGGATCATAGCCAGCAAAGTAATGTCTCTGCTTTTTAAAATCCTGTCTAGGTTTGTCATAGGTTTCCTTCCAAGGAGCAACCGTCTTTTAATTTCATGGCTGCAGTCACCATCTGCAGGGATTTTGAAGCCCAATAAAATAAAGTCTGTCACTATTTCCATTGTTGCCCCATCTATTTGCCATAAAGTGATGGGACTGGATGCTGTGGTCTTAGTTTTTTGAATGCTGAGTTTCAAGCCAGCATTTTCACTCTCCTCTTTCTCTTTCATCAAGAGGCTCTTCAGTTCCCTTTTGCTTTCACCCATAAAGGTGGTGTCATCTGCATATCTGATGTTATTTATATTTCTCCTGGCAATCTTGATTCCAGCTTGTGCTTCATAGAAGTTAAATAAGCAGGGTGACAATATACAGCCTTGAGGTATGCCTTTCCCAATTTGAACCAGGTTGTTGTTCCATGTCCAGTTCTAACTGTTGCTTCTTAACCTGCATACAGGTTTCTCAGAAGGCAGGTAAGAACTTTCCACAGTTTGTTGTGATCCACACAGTCAAAGGCTTTGGTGTAGTCAATGGAGCAGAAGTTGATTTTTTTTTCTGGAATTCTCTTGCTTTTTCAATGACCCAATGGATGTTGGAAATTCTGGTTTCTTTGCTTTTTCTAAATCCAGTTTGAACATCAGGAGGTTCTTGGTTCATGTACTGTTGAAGTCTAGCTTGGAGAATTTCGAGCATTACTTTGCTAGCATGTGAGATGACTGCAATTGGGTAGTAGTTGGAACATTCTTTGGCATTGCCTTTCTTTGGGATTGGAATGAAAATTGACCTTACCAGCCCTTTGCCACTGCTGAGTTTTCCAAACTTGCTGGCATATTGAGTGCAGCACTTTCATGGCATCATCTTTTAGGATTTGATATAGGTCAGTTGAAATTTCATGATCTCCACTAGCTTTGTTCGTAGTGATGCTTCCTAATGCCCACTTGACTTCTCACTTCAGAATGTCTGGCTCTAGGTGAGTGGTCACATCATAGTGATTATCTGCCTCATTAAGACTTTTTTTGTATGGGCTTCCTTTTGGCTCAGCTGGTAAATAATCCTCCTGCAACGTGGAAGACCTGGGTTTGATTCCTAGGTTGGGAAGATCCCCTGGAGAAGGGAAAGGCTACCTACACCAGTATTCTGGTCTGGAGAATTCCATGGACTGTATAGTCCATGGGGTCACAAAGAGTCGGACACAACTGAGTGATTTTCACTTTAAGATCTTTGTTGTTTAGTTCTGTGTATTCTTGCCACCTCTTCTTAATATCTTCTGCTTCTGTTAGGTCCAAACCATTTCTGCCCTTTATTGTGCCCATCTTTACATGAAATGTTCCCTTGGTATCTCTAATTTTCTTGAAGAGATCTCTAATCTTTCCCATTCTACTGTTTTCCTCTATTTCTTTGCACTGATTACTGAGGAAGGCTTTCTTATCTCTTCTTGCTATTCTTTGGAACTCTGCGTTCAGATGGATATATCTTTCCTTTTCTCTTTTGCCTTTCACTTCTATTCTTTTCTCAGATATTTGTAAGGCCTCCTCAGAAAACCATTTGCCATTTTGCATTTCTTTTNGTAATTTTGGTTTTCATTCTGTCTGCAGATGTGTATAAGAGACAGGATTACTGAGGAAGGCTTTCTTATCTCTTCTTGCTATTCTTTGGAACTCTGTGTTCAGATGGATATATCTTTCCTTTTCTCTTTTGCCTTTCACTTCTATTCTTTTCTCAGATATTTGTAAGGCCTCCTCAGAAAACCATTTGCCATTTTGCATTTCTTTTTCATGAGGAAGTTTTTGATCAATGCCTCCTATACAGTGTTACCAACCTATGCCACTTCCACTGGTATAATTGTAAGGGATTTGGTTTAGGTCATATCTCAATGGATTATATCCATTGTGAAGCTTCTTACTGTGAAATTCAGATTTAAATTGAATTTCACAATAAGAAGCTCATGATCTGAGCCACAATGAGCTCCTGATCTTGTTTTTGCTGACTGTATAGAGCTTCTCCATCTTTGGCTGCAAAGAAGATAATTAATCTGATTTTGGTATTGACCATCTGGTGATATCCATGTGTACAGTTGCCTTTTATGTTGTTGTAAGATGGTGTTTGCTATGACCAGTGTGTTTTCTTGGCAAAACTCTGTTAGCCTTTGATCTGCTTCATTTTGCACTCCAAGGCTATACTTGGCTGTTATTCCAGGTATCTCTTGACTTCTTACTTTTGCATTCCAGTCCCCTATAATGAAAAGGACTTCTTTTTTTGCTGTTAGTTCTAGAAGCTGTTCTAGTTCATCATAAAACCATTAAACTTCAGCCTTTCATCACTAGTGGTTGGAGCACAGACATTGGATTACTGTGCTATGGAGTGAGATTGCACCCAAGTACAGCATTTCAGACTCTTTTTTTGACTATGAGGGCTACTCCATTTCTTTTACAGGATTCTTGCCCACAGTAGTACATATAATGATCATCTGAATTAAACCCACCCATTCTGGTCCATTTTAGTTCACTGATTCTTAAAATGTCCATATTCACTCTTGCCATCTCCTGTCTGACCATTTCCAATTTACCTTGATTCATGGACCTAACATTACAGGTACCTGTCTGCTTTATTGACTATGCCAAAGCCTTTGACTGTGTGGATCACAAGAAACTGTGGAAAATCCTGAAAGAGATGGGAATAGCAGACCACCTGACCTGATTCTTGAGAAATCTGTATGCAGGCCAGGAAGCAACAGTTAGACCTGGACATGGAACAACAGACTGGTTCCAAATAGGAAAAGGAGCATGTCAAGGCTGTATATTGTCACCCTGCTTATTTAACTTATATGCAGAGTACATCATGAGACATGCTAGGCTGGAAGAAATACAAGCTGGAATCAAGATGGCTGGGAGAATTATCAATCACCTCAGATATGCAGATGACACCACCCTTATGGCAGAAAGTAAAGAGGAACTAAAAAGCCTCTTGATGAAAGTGAAAGAGGAGAGTGAAAAAGTTGGCTTAAAGCTCAACATTCAGAAAATGAAGATCATGGCATCCGGTCCCATCACTTCATGGCAAATAGATGGGGAAACAGTGGAAACAGTGTCAGACTTTATTTTTGAGGGTTCCTNTGCGCTTAGTGAGCCGGCGGCTCGCAGCCGCCTGCGCTTAGTGAGCCGGCGGCTCGCAGCCGCCTGCGCTTAGTGAGCCGGCGGCTCGCTGCAGTACAGTTTAGAAGATGATGTACATGGTCTTGATACTGTTTGTTATTTGAAGAGATTTATTCTTTAAAGGCATTTCATTTGCTGATATATCAGTTGTGATATATCACAGTTTGAATATGGTATTCATTTGAAGAAATTAAAATATTATTTCCTCTTCGGGCATATGACAAAAAGATAGACCTTTAAAGATTCTAACAGTAACTATAATTTACAGTCATTAATTGAAATAATAAAACTCTACATGATGTTTAGAAATAAAACATAACCTATAAAACAGATACCCAAATGACAGAGGACTTAAACATACAGGTTACCTAATTTTAGAAGTTTATATGTAAATCATCTTGGTCTTTTGATACAACTCAAAAACCATCCCTCCTTGGATCTGCACTCAGTGTAGAATGAATCTACTGTAATTCTAGTCTGTTTTCATGAAGTTGACATGTATTGATGAGCTATCAGAAAAAGTCTCCTCGGAAAAACCATCCATATTCTTTGAATAGAAATTCAATTATTTCTTAAGATGCCATGTGACTATACAATTGGGATCTAACTTCTAAACTAGAGTCCTACAGACACAGTCTTAGCATCAAGCCAGNGTAATTCTAGTCTGTTTTCATGAAGTTGACATGTATTGATGAGCTATCAGAAAAAGTCTCCTCGGAAAAACCATCCATATTCTTTGAATAGAAATTCAATTATTTCTTAAGATGCCATGTGACTATACAATTGGGATCTAACTTCTAAACTAGAGTCCTACAGACACAGTCTTAGCATCAAGCCAGCATAAACA
This sequence comes from Neotragus moschatus, assembly GCA_006410615.1. Lineage (NCBI taxonomy): Eukaryota > Metazoa > Chordata > Mammalia > Artiodactyla > Bovidae > Neotragus > Neotragus moschatus. The sequence goes on from SJYA01003049.1 coordinate 171,501, forward strand.
CATATTACTTAGTAATAGACTACCATCACTACACACAAAAATGACAAAACCCTGATTATCTTTGAAGCATACAATATATATGAGACTACAAAATCTGTGCTGCAAACCTGTTGAACTGTAATCTTCCGCATTCTCAGCTATGTGGTTGCTTCAAAATATTAAGTCTACAATTTTCTCTTTCATTTTCCTTTCAGACACTGACTAAGTGTGACAAATAGCTTCATTTCATTTCCATGATGTGATCTTCAAAACCACAAATGCATCAAGAGCAAAAGTGACTTTATACCACTAATTCTGGTTGTTTTCATAGACCTAATCCTGGAGGCAGGAGCTGCTTGACCAGCAAGTCATGGTCTTATTTTAGCCCACAAGAATATTTTGCTTAACTAACCACCATAGTATTTTAGAAATTGGGAAGTTTTGTGAATCATCCCTAATCTTTTACTTCTCTTGAAACTCAAAAAAAAAAAAATCTTTCAATATGGGTCCACAGCTCCATACGGTAACAAGCAGTTGGATGTGATTCGTGTCTGCCACAGCCTCGACCAATTCTACTGCTTCAAATCTGGGGCTCTTCATTGATTCAAACCGCCTACAGAGTATCTACATTTTCTGACTTTCTGAGTTTTTCAGTGATTTGGCTGCTAGCACAATTAGAACATAGCAATTAACCTTTCCCTGCATATTTGATTGGTATTTCCTAGTCACTTTCTTACCCATTTTGAATCAACTAATTAGATTCATACAGCATGTGGTATTGAAGAGTACAAGACTATAAAGGAGGAGAATGAAATCTCACTTGATGAATAACAGAAACTGAAAAAGCTAGAGTTTAAGTTAGAATGTGCCCTCTGGTCACTTGTCCCTGAAGCTTGACACTTCCAGTATGCCTCTGGATCAGTCCACATACAACCTATGTAGATAATTTATTGGACAAAACTGACTCAGACTTTTCTGGAATCTTCAATTATAAGTACTAAATCCCTCTGAACTTCTTCAATGTCCAGAGTTGAAGTTGAAATATCATCATTAGAAATTACAATAATCAGTTCAAATCCATAGTAATCCCTTTCAATGGACACTAAATTATTATTTTAAGCTTTTTAAATGCATATAATGCTAAAACTGGCATTTATCTGAAGATGGTAAAACTTCTTATAATAAACATATACAATATGTGAAAATAACATATGCCTGCCTTTCTTACCTCTACTATCCTTAATCTACTCCTGTTCACCTTTTATGTTTCTTATACTATTTGAGATGATAAACAGAAACAGTGCTGTAAGATATTTGTCTAAATTTTACAAAACCAAAGAACTGTAACAAGCTTGATTTCACTCTCCTTAGCATACAGTTTCTTTTATCACATGGCATGATCATTAAATGCATTAAAACATGCTCTTTGGTCTGTGTTTTTTAATTTATTACTTTAGTTTTCTTATTTGAGCATAAATGAGCTTTATTTCATTTTTAAATTTCATTTCTGACACATTATCCATCATTCAATCATGTTGCGACTGGATGAAAATCATTTCAATAATGTGTAGATGCAAATCTTAAATAAAAATTAGAATTCTTAAAGAATTATTAAGAAATGTAAATTTATCATAAAAATCCAAACCAGACACAATTATGTGTAAGTTGCTTTTCCCCAAATGAACACATAAACACATACTCACATGCAAACTTCATTTTTAACATTTGTAATTTTTTATATTCTCACTACATACATTAAAGTGTTTTTGTCACTCAATAATATGTCTTATCCATCTCTCTCTCCATATTAAAATATGTAGATCTAGGTTATGCCTCATGACTATGGAGCATTTAATTGCATGATACACCTAAATTATAAAACTATCTCTGGTAAAATGTGGGTTATTTGTTGCTTTCTTGTTTTTTTGACTATTACAAAATTTAATGAATATATTTTTATATATATCTTTTGACATCTATATTAGATAAAACAAGGATACATTTTTAGAAGTAGAATGGCTGGATCATACTGTCAGCAAATAAGTAATTTTAAAATGACCTTTGAAAATACTACCTTAGGTATAACTTTTATCTCAGCATTAACAACAGAGAATGTTTGTCTCTCCATACCTTTGTGGACACTGAGTATCATCAATTATTTAAAATTTGGGGACCTTATTTAATCAGCCAATTTGTATCATTTGTATTTTTAATCTATAAAATCTTTTTAGATTTTAGTATATTTTTCTTTCTCATATATATATCATATATGGGACATACTAAAATAAACAAATGTGAGCATCATTACTAAACACAACATCTTAAAAGGCAATAAATACTAATCAATAAAGATGTTACTGTCTAATTTAACCATTCTGACCAAACCATTGCCTATTTTATCTCATTTCATAACTCATTCCCCACCACTTTAGACATGATAGTTTAAGTGTCCTTTGAAACACACTGGTTTACACTAGTATGTGAAGACCATTTTGAATAAACTCAAATGGTGTCAAGGACCTGGGAGAGTTTGCCTCCTGTAACTTTGGAAAATATATGATTAGCTTCCATTTTTCAGTTGCTCTCTCGCAATCGACCAGAAATGTTAGTCATTTATGTATGTGGTTTCTGGTGAAAAAACTGTAATTTCCTTTTTTATTCATAGATAATCAATTTTCTCATATTTTAGGAGAGGTTTTATCTATTGAATATTACACATTTTTATATTTACACCAAATCTAAATGAACTAGAACTATATAGTGAATAATTTTCTATATTCTTTTTAAGGACTTTACAGTACAAACCTCTCTTAGATACAGAATCTTGGTAAATGAATTCTTTAGAATTACTTCAGAAGGCTATCCATACCAAAAATGATGATATTAAACATTTTTGATGACATAAAGAAAATAACTACAAAACAAAATCAAAAGCTGCTAAACATGGCATTTACCCTTAGGGTTAAGATGTGTTAAGTAGCATCAGGCATTGTGGAAAAACTGTTTAAGCAGAAAGCACTATTTCACAGAACAATTTCTAGACATGGAAATAACTCAGTGATACAGGAGCCTGAAGAAGAATCAGAGAGAAAAACAGAACATGACTTTGTAACAAAGTCAGGGGATTGGTATAGGACTTCTGATCCTTATTTCCCTGAATATAGATTATGTGTCTTAAATTGGTGTGCATTCTTTGAAACATCACCCCAAATGTTTTTCATCATATTAATGTAGGTATTTCTCACAATCATCTTTGTCTCTTGATTGTTAAGTTACCATTTGTTCCTAAACAAATATCACTTTAAAAAATCCTTAAGTCACCTTTTAGTAAAAAAATATATACATATTCACAAGTATAATTAATTAAACTTTGCTTCTTTTTTCTAACTTCTGTGAGTTTTTCAAATCTACACTATTTAACAGGAAAAATGAGATACTTCTTGTGAATAACTGAAGGCCAACTTTTCATAAATTACAAGTTCTTTCAAAAATCACTTTATGACACCTTGCAGAGAATTTCTGAAGCCACATCAGAAGTGCTAAGAAACATAAAAAAAAAATACTATGCAAGAAGACAAAGAAGGGAACTTATTGCCACTATATACAACTCCATAAAATAGAACAGTTTATTTACTACAGCACATACAAATTTATTACACAGAATAATTTCATAAAAACTTCTCACTTCACCTCATTTTTCAGCAAAAACATTTATTTTCAGAAGTAACTATTTTTCCAAATAAAAATGCCTGAATAAAAATAGCGGTTCAACATATGCAACAATGGATAAGTCAGTTAAGTCATCAGTCGTGTCAACTCTTTGCAACCCCATGGACTGTAGCACGCCAGGCTTTCCTGTCCATCACCAACTCCCAGAGCTTGCTCAAACTCATGTCCACTGAGTTGGTGATGCCATGCAACAGTCTCATTCTCTGTTGTCCCCTTCTCTTCCGGCCTTCAATCTTTCCCAGCAGCAGGGTCTTTTCAAATAAGTCAGTTCTTCGCATCAGGTGGCCAAAACATTGGAGTTTCAGCGTCAACATCAGTCCTTTCAAGAATATTCAGGACTGATCTCCTTTAGGATGGACTGCTTGGATCTCCTTGCAGTCCAAGAGACTCTCAACAGTCTTCTCCAACATCACAGTTCAAAAGCATCAAATCTTTGGTGCTCAGCTTTCTTTATTATCCAACTCTTACATTTATACATGACTACTGGAAAAACCATAGCTCTGACTAAACAGACCTTTGTTGGAAAAGTAATGTCTCTGCTTTTTAATATGCTGTCTAGGTTGGTCAGAGCTTTTCTTACAAAGAGCAAGTGTCTTTTAATTTCATGGCCACAGTCATCATCAGCAGTGATTTTGGAGCCCAGGAAAATAAAGTCTCTCACTGTTTCCCCATCTATTTGCCATGAAGTGATGGGACCAGATGTCATAATCTTAGTTTTCTGAATGTTGAGTTTTAAGCTAACTTTTTCACTCTCCTCGTTTACTTTCAAGAGGCTCTTTAGTTCTTCTTCGCTTTCTGGTATAAGGGTGGTATCATCTGCATATCTGAGGTTATCGATATTTCTCCCAGAAATTTGATTCCAGCTTCACCCAGCCTGGCATTTTACATGATGTACTCTGCACAGAAGTTAAATAAGCAGGCTGACAATATACAGCCTTGACATACTCCTTCCCTGTTTGGAACCAGTTTGTTATTCCAAGTACAGTTCTAACTGTTGCTTCTTGACCTCCATAAAGGTTTCTCAGGATCACTTCATGTCAGTTCAGTCACTCAGTGTGTCTGACTCTTTGCGACCCCATGAATCACAGCACGCCAGGCCTCCCTGTCCATCACCAACTCCAGGAGTTCACTCAGACTCTCACCCATTGAGTCAGTGATGCCATCCAGCCATCTTATTCTCTGTCGTCCACTTCTCTTCCTGCCCNTGACCTGGGGAGTTCCTCTTTCAGTATGCTATCATTTTGCCTTTTCATACTGTTCATGGAGTTCTCAAGGCAAGAATACTGAAGTGGTCTGCCATTCCCTTCTCCACCGGACCACATTCTGTCAGACCTCTCCACCATGACCTCAATTTTTCCCTATTTTTAATACTATGTTATTCTTCCCCTGTTAAAAACTCCTGGGGAAATTCTCAACAAATGTTGAGTATATGTTCAAACTAAACTTTATGTAGATGCCAGAGCACACCCTTACAAATCAAACTCCAAATCATCAAGATATTGAGTAATGGACACCCCAGGGCTTCCCTGGTAGCTCAGTTGGTAAAGAATCCATCTGCAATGCAGGAGACCCTGGTTCAATTCGTGGGTTAGAAGATCCCCTTGAGAAGTGATAGGCTACCCACTCCAGTATTCTTGGGCTTCCCTTGTGCCTCAGCTGGGAAGGAATCTGCCTGCAGTGTGGGAGACCTGGGTTCAATCCCTGGGTTGGGAAGATCCCCTGGAGAAGGGAAAGTCTACCCACTCCAGTATTCTGGCCTGGAGACTTCCATGGACTGTATGTATAGTCCATGGGGTCACAAAGAGTCAGATGCAACTGAGTGACTTTCAATTTCACAGTGCTTTCTGAGTCATCCAAAGAGGGTAATGCATGTTTTTTTGGAACAATACCTACCATGAAGCCACTCCCATCCAACACTTGGCTTTGCTTCTCTCATTTATACCCTTACTCACTTTAGGTTGGTGTTTATGTTTCATTTTAGCATTTGATTCTTGGCAAACACTCAGGATTTCAGTAGAGGTTAAATCAATTTCACTGATACAATCACAGAAAATTCAGCAGGGTGGATAAAAGCCCAGGCTCAACTCAAACAGATCTAAATTTACATTCTAGGCATGTTATTTACTATACAATCTTTGGCACTATATACAGTTGATCTGAGTAAAGCTTCTTCATGTAGACTATGTTACATGATAGAATGGTTTTAAATATTAAATGAGAAACACATGTGAATTGATTGGCTTAGTGCTGAGAATATGTTAAGTGCTCAATAAATATGGCTATTCTATTAGTCTTGTTGTTTTTATGATCTATCCTGAGTGGAAGACCTTAATTGTGGCTCCACTGGACCTCAGATCTCAGGGTGAGCCCCCTTGCTTGCACAGGACAGCTTCATTCTCTCCCCACTCTCTGAATGAGATAGTGAGGAGAGACGGAATCAAGTCTTACAAACCTTTTGTGTGCCCCACAGATCCATCACTATTTGGCACACATAATAGGCACATCTAATATGTATAAAGTGAGGATCATGATATTCTTTCATTAATTGACTTTGAATGTGTTATTGGAAGGAATAACAAAAATGATTCCCTTGGCACTTTATTTAGTTCCTTCAAATTGCATGCCATTGTATAAATTGTATTCAGGGTGATCTTTCTACCATACAAATAAATGGCATGAGTTCATACAGGAGGCTGCATTTTCCTTTAAGAATGTCTGTAGTTGGCTTTAAACTATAGAAGAATATGTCATGAATGCTAATTCCTGGCTACAAGCACAAAAGAAAATCCAGAATGTTTCATACTGCTGCTTGGTTATCCTAAAAGTCATTATCTACACTTCAGAGTAAAGTAAAAAAAGTTAAGCCAACCCAATACATTGACACTAGATAATTCATCTTCCAAAGGATTTGAAAAAAAAATTTTAGTCTCTTACTTAATATGAGCAATGAGTAACAGTTTTTAAGACAGGATCAGAGAGTGACTGTCATATTTTCAGAGAGTTTAGATTGCCTTTGACTGACTTCTAAAAATAAATCTTGAACCTTTTGGAAAAAGGAAAAGTTCGATCAATTCCTGACCTCGTGTACCACAATAAATTCCAAGTGGAAAATAATTACATGTAAAAAATACAACTTAAAATATACCAGGAGTAACAACATGTGTGAAAATCTCTTTAACTTGTGAATGGCCTATCTATGATTCAAAAATCAACAAAGATTTATACTTTGATGCTATAAAAATAACAGTATTTAAAAATCTTGGCATGCCAAATACAACCATACATAAAACAAAAGGACAAACACAAAACTGAAAAAAAATTGCAGTGTATATAACAGACGATGCTAATATGCCTAATATATAAAGATCCTGTGGTAAGAAGAGAAAAAATAATCAATGCCTTTATAACAATGAACCAGAATATAATCAGTTCACAATAAAAATGCAAATGGTTCTAAGACATTAAAAATTATATAGGCATGAATCTTTTGACTAAAATATTCCATTTTTGTAAAACTATTGCAACTATACATGGGAAAATAAGAGATTTACATTTATGACTAGTTACTAAATGAAACATTTTAATAGCAGAAGATTATAACAAGCCAACTATCCATCAGCAGGAGAGTGAATAAACTATGGATTATTTAACCTCAGAAGGAATAATCCTGTGGGATTATTATAAACAGGAAGCAATAGAGAAATAGATCTATAATAATAAGCTACCATTTCTCTAAGTGAGGGGAAAACATGACTGGATGTGTGCCTGGATTTTTAATTAAACAAATAATGAAAGAATAGATAATAACTCTTTTAAACGTTTAGCTAAAGCCAGAGGCAAGGACTAGAGAAGATATGACACGGTGAGATACTAGACTTTTTTTTGACCATATCTTGTTTTATAGATTTGACTTTGTAATGATACAAAGTTTTCTACAAAGCCATATGACAATTAAAACAAAAACTCTAAAATAATCTAAAATAAAATGAGACAAAGAAAACTAAATACGTATTTAGTTAATGGCAGATGATAATAAATGATGTTACAATACATGATCTGACTGGACATTGACCAAGGTATATAATCTAAAGATTTAAAACAAAAAAGGGAAAAAAAATTTAAACTACTTTAAGCAATTAATTTTTGCAAGTGGTGTTGATATTGTTAAGTTTTCTGTACATACACTGTAGAATAAAAAAGATGTGTACTTATGTGGTATGATAAGGATAAAATATCAACTATTATTGAGAACTAGGATTCTCTGAGAAAAAAGAAAATGCAATATAGGAGTTAAACAAAATTCTCATGGTCTTTGTTTTGATTGCAGATATCAATATACACTGCAGATGTATTTTATATTAAAATTATATTTGTAAGCTCCCTCCACAGAAAAAAAAAATTCTCGAAACAATGACCCACTTAATAAAAGGGAGCCCTGGTAGCATCAATATTTAATTTCAAGCTCTAAGATTTGTTTTTACTAAAAGGAACTAGAGATCCTTAAAATAAAACTGAATGATTCCAGGTCTTAGTCAAGAAATAATTAAGAAATCCTAGGACATCTTTCAGGACAGTTATGAAGAAAATTACAAAAGTGTGAAAAGGTCATGCAAAAAGGCCTCAGCAATTATTTTAAAGAGGTTCCCATGGCCCATTATGGGAAATTAAATATAAAAGCCATGAAATTAAAAGACACTTGTTCCTTGGAAGAAAAGCTATGACAAACCTAGACAGCATATTAAAAAGCAAAGACATTACTTTGCCAACAAAGGTCCATCTAGTCAAGGCTATGGTTTTTCCAATAGTCAGGTATGGATGTGAGAATTGAGCTATAAAGAAAGCTGAGCTCCGAAGAAGTGATGCTTTTGAACTGTGGTTTTGGAGAAGACTTTTGAGAGTCCGTTGGACTGCAAGGAGATCCAACCAGTCCATCCTAAAGGAAATCAGTCCTGAATATTCATTGCAAGGACTGATGCTGAAGCTGAAGCTCCAGTACTTTGGCTACCTGAAACAAAGAACTGACTCATTTGTAAAGACCCTGATGCTGGGAAAGATTGAAGGTGCGAGGAGATGGGGACAACAGAGGATGAGGTGGTTGGATGGCATCACCGACTCAATGGACATGAGTCTGAGTAAGCTCCAGGAGTTGGTGATGGACAAGGAAGCCTGGCATGCTACAGTCCATGGGGTCGCAAAGAGTCAGACATGACTGAGTGACCAAATTGAACTGAGCTATGCACTCAGTGGACATCAACATTTTAGGAATCAGTGAACTAAAATGGACTAGAATGGGTGAATTTAACTGAGATGACCATTATATCTACTACTGTGGGCAAGAATCCCTTAGAAGAAATGGAGTGGCCATCATAGTAAACAAAGGAGTCCAAAATATAGTACTTGTATGCGATCTCAAAAATAACAGAATGATCTCTGTTCATTTCTAAGGCAAACCATTCAATATCACAGTAATTCAAATCTATGACCCAACCAGGAATGCTGAAGAAGCTAAAGTTGAACAGTTCTATGAAGACCTATAAGACCTTCTAGAACTAACTCCCCCAAAAGATGTCCTTTTCATTATAGGGGACTGGAATGCAAAAGTAGGAAGTCAAGAAATACCTGGAGTAATAGGCAAATTTGGCCTTGGAGTACAAAACAAAGCAGGTCAAAAGCTACCAGAGGTTTGTCAAGAGAAAACACTGGTCATAGCAAACACCCTCTTCCAACACACAAGAGAAGACTCTACACATGGACATCACCAGATGGCCAACACTGAATCAGACTGATTATATTTTTTGCAGCCAAAGATGGAGAAGCTCTATACAGTCAGCAAAAATAAGACCGGGAGCTGACTACGGCTCAGATCATGAACTCCTTATTGCCAAATTCAGACTTAAATTGAACAAAGTAGGGAAAATCACTAGACCATACAGGTATGATCTAAATCAAATCCCTTACCATTATACAGTGGAAGTGACAAACAGATTCAAGAGATAGACCAAGTGCCTGAAGAACTACGGACAGAAGTTCATGACACTGTACAGGAGGCAGGGACCAAGACCATCCCTAACAAAAAGAAATGCAAAAAGGCAAAATGGTTGTCTGAGGAGGCCTTACAAATAGCTAAGAAAAGAAGAGAATCTAAAGGCAATGGAGAAAAAGAAAGATATATCCATCTGAACTGAACTGAAGCATCATAAATTAATCAAAAAAATTAAACACATATTCAAATGTTTATAAGTGACTTAAAGTAACATACAACAAACTAAGCTAATTGGTCACCTCCAGATGATACGGAATAGCTAATACATAAATATCTGATGTAATCAAACATTTATGCAGCCTTTCCTATATATACGGTGCCACCAGATAACCAAACAACAAATTTGGTGAAGCTTCTAGTTTTAGAAATATTCCAATTAATAAATGAAGAAGGAATAATAGAATGAAAATAGTTTCACTAAACAATATTAATATATGTTGAAAGATTTTGGCATTGAGCATAAATATTTCTAAGATCACAAAATAAGTAATTTATAAGCATCATGGGACTCTTGAAAAATCACATTACCACCTGGCATTATGAAAGAATGGAAAAAACACATCTAAGCGTGATCCCCCTGTAGATCAGTGGATTGGAAGCCATGTTAAACTATAGCATAGGGATATGATCAGCAATGGGAAGCTTTGCAGGATAACCTCCTGGCTTCTTCAGCAATAAATTATGTGAATGGAGGGAAAAAGGTTGAGAGAGACAGAGAGATGAAAGAGAACTTACAGATTAAAAGAGACTTCAGAGACATTTGAATCATTATGAAATATTGACAGCATTTGAAACATCCTCCAAACAAATGTAGAAAAATTACTATATTCATGAGGTCATTGGAAATTTGAATGTTAGCCTGAAATGTAATAAAAAGTAATTATTACACATTTCAATTAAATTAATTGCATTGTGATAGATGCAAAAATAATTCTTATCATTTAGGGCTGCATATGGAAATATTTATGGGTGTGATTATATAACCCGGGCTTTGCTTTAAATAATATGGCTATGAAGAAGTGATGGGTGGAACAGATGAAACAAGATTGGTTGTAAATTGATCATTGTTGAAGCTGGATGAAGAGTACACGTGTCATGGTGAACTGTTGACTAATCTAAGAGCCACAGTTTGATCTTACTGACGCTTCATTAATAATAAAGGAGTAGTGGTAAGTGACTGAAAGAGAGGGTCATCTGGCAACTGTTTCTGGGAAGATGTCACATGGTTCTGCCTCCTGGTGTCTGATTTTAGAGAATTTATATTTGCATTACAAAGCTGTTTTAAGTGGTGAAAATACATACTGTAGTTTGAAAACCGGATATACAAATAATGTCATCATGTCTTTGGTGTATCTATGCATTTGCATACATGCAGCTTGATAAACTGTAAATGAAAATTATATAACTCAAGTTTTATTTGAGAGCAAACAAATTACTATGGTACTTCCAAACAATAATATAACTTGATGAACTAGCTTAAAATTGCTTACATGTAAATTATAAGTGACAAATTAAAAATAAATCACATTGCACAAAGGAGAAAATTTAATAGAAATAAACTTATACTGAAATTTTATGCACCAACAATATATTGGATAAAGTGATCCAAAACCTTTAGGTACTGATTCAAACCTTAATTTTCTAGGATAAACTTAATTTGAAGTGTGACATTTTTTGTCTACTGTGTGAGGAAGTAGTCTGGAGGCTTGAAACTTGCTCCTTGATTATAGAAGCTGTCAATCTAATTTAAACTGGCAGATGTGCTTTTATCACTGAAGCCATATTGAGATCGTCATGTTTGGGTCTTTGGGAGAAATATGGTACATAAAACAGCAAGCACCTTTGTGAGGTTGCTTTGTAGCAAAGACAGATAAAAGTTACAGTATTGTTTTAACACACTTCTAGAATTCACTGCACCTCTTCCCTCAACCCCAATAAACCACATTGATTTTATGAGTGACTATTTCATTAAAGTTAACAAGAAAGGAAATAAAACAAAAAACCAGAATTTTTTCACATAGCCTATCTCATGCTATAAGAAATTTTTAAAACTTTACTTTGCAAGTTAACTTATAGAATTATTATTATAAAAATATCCTATGACATAAATCATTCTGCAATTTAAGACATTTTAACACAAATTCTCAACTTAAAACACTGATTTTCTTCAACTTTCGTCTTTATAGACTAGGTACCTGGAGACCATATTAATTAGTGAATGTGAGTACAGTAAATGTATAGATTTAATTAAAAATTTAAAGTTTAAAATGTTAGCTTTATCAACTGGAGTTTGATATTTCATTTTTATGTTTTCTGATAGATTTCTATTGCTCATTGTCAACTTTTTAGAAAGTTCATGAGAATCTCTGAGTCATTTCTAATTGATGTATATATTCCCTTTCCTATGACCATCATTCACAGAAAGTTACAACATAATAAAGCATGCTACTGTCCATCTCTATGAATTAGCACTGCAGTCTCCTGAGATAATACCCAGATAACATCCCAAGGTTTGTTTGGAGAAAAGGTGAACTGAGGTCACTTTTAACCTGAAAGGTTAAAGTTCAGGAATTTCCTGGAGAGATTGTGCTTTGTCTAGCATTTCTTTAAAGTAATCAAAGGATTCAATTAGCGATGGTAAAACTGTCTTAATCAAAGATGTTAAAAGGATGTGAGTTTAACAAAATACACTGAGAATTAGAAAGAAAGGAAAAGGAATAGTAGTGGTGAGAGTGGGCACCCTTGTCTTGTTCCTGACTTTAGGGGAAATGCTTTCAATTTTTCACCATTGAGGATAATGTTTGCTGTGGGTTTGTCATATATAGCTTTTATTATGTTGAGGTATGTTCCTTCTATTCCTGCTTTCTGGAGGGTTTTTATCATAAATGGATGTTGAATTTTGTCAAAGGCTTTCTCTGCATCTATTGAGATAATCATATGGTTTTTATTTTTCAATTTGTTAAAAGAAAGACAGCAATTAGGAATCATAAGCAAAGGAAAAATGTGTAGACAGAGAAAGACAAATATCATATGATATTGCTTATATGTGGAAAGCAAAACAAAGGTACAAATGAACTCATCTACAGAACAGAAATAGAGTTACAGATGTAGAAAATAAACTTATGGTTACCACGGGGCAAGGGGAGGGACAGATAAATTGGGAGACTAGGATTGACATATGCACATTACTTATATAAAACAGATAACTACTCTATTGCACAGGAAATTCTATTCAATACTCTGTAATGGCATCTATGGGAAAGAATCTAAAAAAGTGAATATATGGAATATATGTATACATATAACTGATTTACTTTGCTATACACATGAAACTACACAAAATTGAAAATCAACTACACTTCAATAGAAATTGCTTTTTAAAAAGAAAGAAAAATGCTTAGGTTTATGCAAAACAAAAGTCAAGCAGTTTATGTGGTTCTGTTTATTGTACTGCTTCTTTTTACTTACAATAATTTATTTTTTCAATTCTATTAGAATGGCTTTGGGTAAAATATACATAAATGATATTCCTCCCACAAACTTACACTTCTCTCCTGAATTTACTGTAACTGCACAAAATGGAATCAAGATTGCTGGGAGAAATATCAATAATCTCAGATATGCAGATGATACCACCCTAATGGCAGAAAATGAAGAGGAACTAAATAAAGAGCCTCTTGATGAGGGTGAAAGAGGAAAGTGAAAAAGCTGGCTTAAAACTCAACGTTCAGAAAACTAAGATCATGGCATCATTTCATGGCAAATAGATGGGGAAACAATGGAAACAGTAACAGACTTCATTTTTGGAGGCTCCAAAATCACTGATTTACTTAAGATGTAAGATGGTGAGTGCGGCCATGAAATTAAAAGACACTTGCTCCTTGGAAGAAAAGCTACGACCAACCTAGACAGCATATTAAAAACCAGAGACATTACCAAAGAGACCTTTGCCAAAAAAGGTCCAACTAGTCAAGGCTATGATATTTCCAGTAGTCATGTATGGATGTGAGAGTTGGACCATAAAGAAGTCTGAGTGCTGAAGAATTGATGCTTTTGAACTGTGGGGCTAGATAAGACTCTTGAGTCCCTTGGACTTCAAGGAGATCAGGCCAGTCAATCCTGAAGGAAATCAGTTTTGAATATTCATTGGAAGGACTGATGCTGAAGCTCCAATACTTTGGCCACCTGATATGAAGAGGTGACTCCCTGACGCTGGGAAAGATTGAGGTCAGGAGAAGAGGCCAACAGAGGATGAGATGGTTGGATGGTATCATCAACTCAGTGACATGAGCTTGAACAAACTCATGAGATAGTGAAGGACAGGGAAGCCTGGCATGCTACAGTCCACGAGGTCACAAAGTGCTGGACACAACTGAGTGACTTAACAGCAACAACAAATAGATAATATCTGTGCTTGGTAATACTTGTGTATATCACATATCAGTTGGTAGTGGTGATTCAGTCGCTAAGTCATGTTCAACTTTTGTTGATACCATGGACTATAGCCAAGGAGGCTCCTCTGTTCATGTGATTCTCCAGGCAAGAATACTGGAGTGGGTTGCCATTTCCATCTCTAGGGGATCTTCCTGACCCAGGAATCAAACCCAGGTCTCTTGCATTGCAGGCAGACTCTTTACTGACTGAGTTTCAAGGCTTGGTAATACTTGTATATATCATCAGTTGCGTGAATTCAAATCCCCCAATACATTATAATGCCATAGCAATGCCACAGCAAGATTTCCACTGCAAGCATTTTTTTCTTTTTCAGTAGTAATTTCTATCTGTTGAAACAGACCTGCCTGGGAATGACTGTCTGACCAAATCATCTCTTTAGCTCCCTTCTAATCTGAGTGAACTCCAGGAGTTGGTGATGGACAGGGAGGCCTGGCGTGCTGCAATTCATGGGGTCGCAGAGTTGGACACGACTGAGCGACTGAACTGAACTGAACTGAATCTTACATTTTAATCACAATGTGGTATATAAAACATACATAGTTTTTATTAGCAATTTCTATATCCAATATAAGTACTTGAACAAATTATGTGTTCAAAATACATATTCAAATTAAGTCCATTTTCTGCAAACATACTCTAGCAACTGCCCTGAATTTTTCGACTCTGTGTTCCAAAATCTCAGGTGATGGGTCAAACTCATCACTCAACTAAACTATTTGCATAACGAGGACTTTGTTCCAACTGAGCCTCATATTCATGTTACTCTTGGATATATACCATGAAATTTAAGATAATACATACTCCCAGTTTTTATTGGGGTCATGATGAATCTGGCAAGCAATACCACTACAAGCACTTAATCACTGAATTGTACTGTGAAGTTAAAATGCTTGTGAATATACAATAGATGTTCTAAATGGGTGCATCATGATAGTAAAGGTCAAGGAATGTCAAGGGGACCAGGTAGAAACAACATCATTGTGGCTTTTGGAGGGAGTTAGCTAAATATTCTTGTTTTAAATGCCATATATGTCTAAAATATATGAATAATTTGGTATAATTTCTAAAAACACAAGGTCAAATACTTTAGTCAAATATGAATTGTACTTACATAGTCTGAAAAAATTTAAAACTCCAGTCATTAAAGAAAAGTGTTTTGGGTCACTTATATGAAGGTCAGGCATGAAGGTAAGGCTATAAATAATAAATCATGTTGCCAAACACTTTAAGGCTTAGTTTTATAGTACTGGATCTATGGTTTTCTGTATAAGGGAAATATACTTTCTAAAGAAGGTCTTTTCTCCATACTCTAACAGAGAAATGGGTCAACAAAATGGAAATATTGCCTATATTGGACAAATAATGCTTGAATGCACGTGAGGACGATGGGGGCAAGTAGGGTATAAAGAAGTCTTCCATTCCTCCACTGGAGTCTTCTCTCTTTTTCCTATTTTCCCTCTTACCAGTACCTGAAGTATGATGAAGACTGTAAATCTTATAAACAAGGCTGTTAGGGATATAACAGAAGGAAAATCATAGCCCAGAAGCAGCAGCAGGGATAGAATAGAAGCAAAATCATATCCCAGTTCTAGTAAGTACTTAAAGTAGCGCTTTAAGTAACACTCACCTCATCTTATTTCCCTATTCAAATCTCCCTGTAACCAAATTTCATAATCCATCTTACTTGAAGTACTATTGAGGAGGCAGATAAATAGATGACTGAGAAATAGATAGCAGATTAATATTTATACCCTTAGGAAGACTGTGTAGCATCTAGACTGCATGTAAAGTCAGGATAGGAGGGACAGAAGGAACAACAGCAATCTTAGGGTGATGTGAAGAGGTTTTCCCTTCCACCTCTTCCTTCTTCCTCCCCTTTCTGTGTCTTCTCTAATCCAATATCGCACGGTGAAAAACAGAGAGGTCTAGAGGTGAAGGAAGATGAACAAACTAACACTGAGAGAAGCTGGGAGAAAATTACTTAACAGGAACAGTAAACGTAGGTATATAAGTCAAAAATTCTGTGTATGTTACACAGATTTTCCTTGACTATTTATATAAACAACATATAATATATACTGATTATATATTATGTATAATGCATACACATAAACACTTCAAAAGTTCAGAAAGCAAAACATTCTTATGATACTAGGACAGGGAAAATAAAGCCAGGGAAGGGCTCTCTGGACATCTTTCAAACGTAATCTTGATTAGTTGGCATATATGTTATAAATAATTTGTATCTCTCCCCAAAGCATTTGAGTCTTAAATTAATTCTGTGCCTTATAGCTAAAAATGAGGCATAACCAATGATATTCTTTTCCAGCCTCAAGCTCAGATTCTTGTTTGGGTAATTAATAGGACTTATTATAGAAAAATTTTAACTTCTGTTTATTTTGGGGTGCTCCAAAATCACTGCAGATGGTGACTGCAGCCATGAAATGAAAAGATGCTTATTCCTTGGAAGGAAAGTTATGACCAACCTAGATAGCATATTCAAAAGCAGAGACATTACTTTGCCAACAAAGGTCTGTCTAGTCAAGGCTATGGTTTTTCCAGTGGTCATGTATGGATGTGAGAGTTGGACTGTGAAGAAAACTGAGCGCCAAAAAATTGATGCTTTTGAACTGTGGTGTTGGAGAAGACTCTTGAGAGTCCCTTGGACTACAAGGAGATTCTATCGGTCCATCCTAAAGAAGATCAGTCCTGGGTGTTCACTGGAGGGACTGATGCTGATGCTGAAGCTGAAGCTCCAATACTTTGGCCACCTCATGCAAAGAGTTGACTTGTTGGAAAAGACTCTGATGCTGGGAGGGATTTGAAGCAGGAAGAGAAGGGGATGACAGAGGATGAGATGGCTGGATGGCATCACCTACTCGATGGACATGAGTTTGAGTAAACTCTGGGAGTTGGTGATGGACAAGGAGGTATGGTATGCTGTGATTCATGGGGTAACAAAGAGTCGGACATGACTGAGCAACTCAACTGAACTGAACTGATGATAAACTTCAGTTCGATGCAGAAGGCTTGGGACTGATGAGTGGGGATGATCTGGAGGGATGGTGTGCAGAGGGAGGGGGAAGGGAGGGGGTCCGGATTGGGAACTCAGGTACACTTATGGCTGATTTATGTCAATGTATGGCAAAATGAATACAGTATTGTAAAGCAAAACAAACTAAAAAATAAAAATTAAAAAAAAATAAAGTTTATGATAAAATTTAAACTCTATGACAAAATAGGGAAAGGTCTACTGGTAGTAATTATTATATTAGCATTAATCTGGAATTTGATACATTATAGACAAACAAATCCAACAGATTTTCCAAGGAAAAAATTTAGGAATGCAATTCTTAGAAATATAGCCCGAATTTAAAACTATAAAAGTATAAGTACAAATTACCATCAAATATCACAATTAAAATGATTAAAATTCAATGATTATTTTCCTTAAAAGCAAATAGGCTACTGTTTAATAAGTCAAGATTGAAATCATTGATCTGAAGGATGATTTTACTTGAATACTTTTGGTAAACCAAGTCATAGAAAAGGGTAGGAAAACCCAGGTTATTCAAAAAAAAATTAGTTTTCAAAATTATTGTAAAATTAATGACTACAAAATATATTTTTCATTTGGATTATTCATTTATTATATCTTCCTAGACTTGTCTCTAATATTATAAGATCTAATTTAAAGATGTTATCACTTAGTACACTTTACTAGACTCAGAAAGAATCTTTCCAAAGTCTAGTTTTGTGTTGAAAATTACAGGAATACAGAAGAAGTACAAAACACAACTTCTGCCTTCTGTATTTTTAGTGACAATTATGATGCTTTGAATGCATAGACTAATCCAATATAAGTTGTAATCAAAACAATTTAGGATAAATAATATGTACTAATCAGCTTCCGTCTGGCAATTATTCTGTAGCTAAATAATCAATTCATACAGACACATAGTATTATTATAATCTCTTCACACATAAAGGTAGTAAGTCAGGATGGGTAATTTCCATAGAATAAAATAAATAAGTAAGAAGGAGAGCTTCAAGTCCAGTGATCTTTTTACTACATTTATATTGCCTTCAAAAGCAAAAAAAGATTAATTTACATATGAATTTAAAGTTAAAAAGAGTTGGCACTGATATAGGTAACGTAATTTCCTTATTCCTTTGCCTAGGATCGATGGCAATGTTCACAATACTCACTAAAACATAAACGCTATTCCTTTTCTGCAAAAGAAAAATCTAAGATACTTGCCTCAATGTGGGTAGAGATTCCCCAAAAGAATTAAATACAAGAAGAGCTTAGAGTGCCAGTGACAAAAGTTTCTAACGTGACACTTTGCCGAGGATCTGCACTGCACCTTTCAATTTCCCTATCCTAAAAATACTCTTATTCATAATAATGAAATTTAATTTAATAGAGTAAATATGCATCAGGAACTGTTAGTATAGCCCAAATATAATTTTAAACTTGTCTGTATAAGCCCATTGATTTATTTTACAAAATAAACGTCATAATTCAAATAATACTTTAAAATTAAACTAATATTTTTTAAAAACCGTACTCAACCAATAAGTAGTTAAGCATATTCCTTGGGAATGTAAGATTTCAGGCAGGATAACTAATGTTTTCTTAGTGAAGCTAAAACAGCACCAGACACAAGCAGGATTTTAAAGGACAGTAACAGAATGGAGGCTTTTCCCAGCCTAACAGCTCTTTTCTGCTGAATGCCAATTGTTTTTGTGGTTTAGATCTAATTCTCTACCTCAATCTATCAAAGCCAATATTAAAGATGTGTTGGTTTGTTTTACATGTAAAAAGAGAAAAACCAGGGGACAGGCTGAGTCCTACTCCATTCATCACTGATCAGAAAAGGGGTCTTTCCACACATCACAAGAATTTGAGGTAATCACAGTAAAACTAATCTTTTTTACATACTGCATGAAATTGTCCTTTCTCTTAGAATCAGGATCCAAAATGTTCTTACTCCAGGGAACTGAACTAAACAAAATGATGAGCTTTCATCTGGCGTCTCTCATCATGGACACTACTCATTTCTGAAAGCATGAGGCATAATACCTTATTGGATTATTTATATCCTGCACCACATGGCAGTTAAAATTTTCCACAAGTCATTATTCAGCACACTTCATAAAAGAGAATTACAATCAATGAGATCATAATAAAGAAAATATAATTGTTTCACTTTCTTCCACTGTGGCTCTTAAAAAATTGAAGCATCTTGAGTCTCCAGTAAGGAGAGTTGAGACATGAAGCTCGTGCTAACAGTGTCCTTTCTTAAATATCCCCAAAGTATGTATGTTCTACAGCCAGTTATCTTTGTGGGATTCTATATGAGCAGCAAGTCTACAGTTGCTGATGTTGTTCAGCCATTCAGTCGTATCTGACTCTTTGCGACCCCATGAACTGCAGCATGCCAGGCTTCCCTGTCCATCACCAACTCCCGGAGCTTGTTCAAACTCATATCTATTGAGTAGATAATGCCACCCAACCATCTCATCCTCTGTTGCCTTCTTCTCCTCCTGATTTAAATGTTTCCCAGCATCAGGGTGTTTTCTAATTGAGTCAGCTCTTTGCATCTGGTGCCCAAAGTATTGGAGCTTCAGCATCAGTCTTTCAATCTACAGTTAGGAAAATACATTTTCCCATAAATAACCTAAAGTAGATTCTTATGCCTTTTGGTGTAAAACTAAATTAATGGGGTGCAAGTCTCAATAATTTAAGATAAAATGAAAGACAGTAAATCTATATTTCCTTCCTTTATGGCATTTCTGATGTTCACCTATGGACTTGTTCAATATCAATTTCTTCCATTCTCCTCTGAATAACTGATTTTTGTTTTGTTTTGTTTTCTTTATATCCAATTTTTTAGCAGAGCCTGAAACCTAGACAGTATAAAAATACATTCTGACAAATGACAAATGAATACGATCTCACTTATACTCAATCCTCTGAGTTGCATCTTATTGTGAGACAACTGCCTAAACGTGTGACATAACATAATACTGTGAAAGCACTGACTGAGGAACTACAAGTCAGGTATGATGGTGAACCTTCCGTTCACTCTTGTACTTAGTTTTGCCCAACCATTCTATGAGACCACTGCTATAACTACCTCATCTATTAGATGAAAAAAGAAAGAACTGAGAAGTTAATGGTCTCCAATGCGCAGGGTATATCAGAGC
>SJYA01003049.1:192075-373378 GCA_006410615.1 Neotragus moschatus
ATCAGAGCCAATGCTCACACCTAAGTACAAATTGTCTGAAATCCACTTTTGCTTGAGTAGGGAACAGTCTTTCTACCATCAAAATAAAATTATGTTTGATGTGAAGACCAGTTTTACTACTAACCATCCAATGGCATCAAAGTAGGCAAACTCGACAATCTTTCTCAGAAATTCATTAAATTTGCAAATTATTTAATTACAAAATAACACAAATTAGTTTACAACTTCATAAATGAACTAGTCTGAGATTTTGGAAGACATAATTCAGAAATTGGAAATTTCTAATAGTAGAGAAATTAGAAACTTCTAATGGTAGGTATCTCACTCGATTTCTGAACACAGAACATTCTGTGAAATAGATGTTATTATTACTATTATTATTATACTTTATGTATGAGACCATATGTTATAATCAAGAGCAAAACCATACAATTATAATTTTCATTTTAGTTAAAGTATGTAGTCATTTTCATGTGATGATATTTTCCACTTTCAATTCAGATGTGTTCAAAGGATGGTATGTAGAAACTGGAGAGAAAATTTACATAATCAGATACTAAATATAGATTCTAGCTCGTGACGGATGTCAGATTTATTTCTATATTGTGTAACTAAACAACTCTAGGCACCCTATATCAGTTCCCTGTTGTGTCCTAAACACAATGTTCCTGCTGCAAATGGAGGGCACATTGGCTTAAATACGCTGGTGAGATTAAGGTTTACAAGGAGCTCTAACTGCCCCGCCCATCATCTGGGGCAGCCCTGAGCACCACGGCCGGTCTTTCTTGCTGTGTCCTTATCCCAGGACATACAAGCTGTGAATATCATAGGAATCACTTTCTTTGACAGCAGATTAAAAGGAAGAGGAATAATAGTAACTGCTGGATGCAGCCATTCAAGGTGCTGTTGTGAAGCTGCCATCTTGCCCTCTTCCACGTCAGAGGATTGTTCACTCTCTCTAAATCATGAAACTCTTAATCACTAAATAATTACATAGTTTGGTTTTGAAAACATTCTAGTTTTTGCTGAACATTATAAATCCACTTATAACAACTGCTATAACTTCTCTTGGGGTTTTGAGGAAAGAGATACTCAACTGGAAGAAATTATTCCAAGTGCTATGACTGACTTTTTAACAGACTTGTGTTACAGTGCCATAAATTACATGGTTTCATGTAAAGTCAAGTCTTTTCTAAATGCTCTTTTATAGGCTTAGCATTGAAAACATCGGCCTAAGTGTGAGATCATATTACATGCTTTCTTGGTAACAAGTGTTGAGTGTCTTCTTGAATAACGTCAAAACTAATTTATATGACATTTCTGAGAAAATAAGCTCATTTCCCAGGAATCTGTAAAACAGCCTCCAGTTGATCAACAATTATCTATACTGTGCACCTTGCACGTGCCGCCCACCCACTGACCCAGCACCAGACTTGACACAGATGAATTAATCTTAATTTAAGAAAGGATAAAGTCTGGAGAAACTTTCTTCTCCATCTAAATAAATGCTTAATAAGTATCTAGGAACTTCTTGGAATGTACATAGGATTACCAAAGGGACATCTAAAGAAATATCCAAAGGAACAAGAGGCCTGTTTTAGAAACATAATTTGGCTGGACCCTCAAGAGATAAAGTGCTGAAATGCAAGGTACTTACAGACAGAAGAAAAACAACAATATATTATTGCTCTGTCAACCCGAACAGAATAAGCTACACCTTATTTCCATGTTGATTTTGGCATAAACCACAATACTGCTGAATATTTTGAAAGATAGTAATAGGAGAATTTGTATTGGCAACAAGCCAAATAAAAGTTAAGGATATAAAGCAGTAGCCAGAACTGTTCCCTATTGTTTATAGAGGTTTTGCTATCAGAGAGCAACAGGCAATTCACATTGGAAAAAAAAAAATACTCTCTTAAC
Source organism: Neotragus moschatus (assembly GCA_006410615.1). NCBI lineage: Eukaryota > Metazoa > Chordata > Mammalia > Artiodactyla > Bovidae > Neotragus > Neotragus moschatus. The sequence goes on from SJYA01003049.1 coordinate 193,999, forward strand.
AAGTGGCAAAAGCTAGAAAAATATAGGGAAAGCATGAAGTGGTAACATAACTTCACACATGAAATTTAAAAGCAAGATTGGAGAGAAACTCTGCTAGGTGGTTCCTTCTTTGGCTTCAGGGACACTTGTCATATGGATTCTTCACAGCCTTTGATGATTGGCTTGGGAAGCAAATGATTTTAAGGGTGCTTTCCAAAGGAGTCCAGAAGTGTGGCTTCAAGAGAGGGTTTCTCTCCAAGCTGAGACTTTGCTCTCTTACATCTAAATTCAGTCTCAGTAAAACTGAGACTTTTCTTAGTGATTCAGAGGCCATCATGATAATATTAAGAATAAATACATTCTCCAGGGCTTCCCTTGTGGCTCAGCTGGTAAAGAATCTGCCTGCAATGTGGGAGACCTGGGTTTGATCTCTGGGTTGGGAAAATCCCCTAGCAAATGGAAAGGCTACCCACTCCCATATTCTGGTCTGGAGAATTCCATGGACTGTATAGTCCACAGGGTTGCAAAGAGTCAGACATGACTGAGTGACTTTCATAGACACTTATACATTCTCCTACATAATCATGACTGACAACATTCCAGTNAATCCCCTAGCAAATGGAAAGGCTACCCACTCCCATATTCTGGTCTGGAGAATTCCATGGACTGTATAGTCCACAGGGTTGCAAAGAGTCAGACATGACTGAGTGACTTTCATAGACACTTATACATTCTCCTACATAATCATGACTGACAACATTCCAGTCCAAAAGGATCACTGCATGAGTGCATGCTAAATCACTTCAGTCATGTCTGACTCTTTGTAATCCCACAGACTGTAGCCCATCGGGCACCTCAGTTCACCTCCAAGCAAGAATACTGGAGTGAGTTGCTGTGTCCCTCTCCGGGGGATCTTCCCAATCCAGGAATCGAATCCTAGCTCTCTTACATCTCCTGCATTGGCAGGTGAGTTCTTTACCACTAGCCCCAACTGTGAAGCCCGAAGTATCATTAGATAATACTTATAACACTTAAAGGAAACCAGTCACCTGCAAAACAGACAGACCTCTCTGTCACCTCCCTGTCAGACCTCTCAAGTGGCCTACCCCCATGAGAAAGTGGCCTGCTGGACATAATCATTACCAATCTAAAGAAAACCACTAACCACCAATGATATTTTCAATTCTCTGTCAAAGGATAAGAAAAACAAAAATAATTACAGTAATCCAACCCAGAGATAGAACCCAGGTCTTTCACATTGCAGGCAGATTATCTACCAGCTGAGCCACAAGGGAAGCCTAAGAATACTGGGGTGGGTAGCTTATCCCTTCTCCAGGGGCCCTTCAAACCCAGGAATCAAATTGGAGTCTCCTGGATTGCAGGCGGATTCTTATCAACTGAGCTACTGGGGAGTTACTTTGTTATGACCGCCCTTGGAAACTTACACATTGGGTAACACATTCAAAAAAGCACAAAAAGCATAAATGTACAGCTCGGTGTATTAGTGAAGAGCAGGTACCTACATGAATACATTAGAAATGGCCCATATTGGGTGGGAGGCTTCCCAGGTGGTCAAGTGCCAAAGAATCTGCCTGTCGATGTAGGAGGCACAGAAGACACGGGTTTAATCCCTAGGTTGGGAAGATCCCTTGGAGGAGGAAATGGCAAACCACTCCAGTATTCTTGCCTGGGAAACCCCACAGACAGAGTAGCCTGCTGCAGTCCATTGGGTTGCAAACAGTTGAACAGGACTGAACACACACACACTTAATCCCCATCTCTTCCTTCTTTCCCAAAGATAACTACTATCAAGGCTTCCAACCCTCTAGCTTCTGTTGAAAATACGTTCATAAATAGACCCAGACAGTATGCATTCTTGTGTGTATGGCTCCTTTCAATCAATATTACGTTTCTAAATTTTAATCAAGTCTACACCACATTTTATGCATCTATTGATCCTTGATATTTGGCATCGTTTGCAAATAATGCTCCAATAACCTGCTGGTGTACGTCTTTGGTGATATGCACCCACTGCTGGTTATTTAACTGGGAGTGGATTGCTCAGTCATAAAGTAGGCATGTTCACAGCTTTCCCAAAAAAGTACAAGTAACTTTATAAAATATTTGCATCAAGATGGGGCTTGCACCAAACAAGGGGCTTCCCTCAAACAAAGGGCTTCCCTTGTACTCAGCAGTAAAGAGCCTGCCTGCCAGTGTAGGAGATGTGGGTTCAATCTCTGGGTTGGGAGGATCCCCTGGAGAAGGAAATAGCAACCTACTCCAGTATTCTTGCCTGGCAAACCCCAAGGACAGAGGAGCCTTGTGGGCTACATTACATGGGGTAACAAAAAGTCAGACATGACATAGCAACTGAACAACACACATACCAAGAGGCAGTAAGTGAAAACTCATATACTCAGTACTGACAGTCTTTTTGAAACATTATAATTCTTGAGGGAGTGTAGTAGTATCTTATTGTCTTTTATTTTGTACTTCCTTGATCAGTAATTAGTACTTTTTCATGCTTTTACTGGCCATTTTGATATCTATTTTGTGAGCGCACAGTGGTAAAACTACACAAGTAAAGAATTTGAAAGAATAAGTAATTTGATAACAAGAAAAGTATAAAATATAATATTATTAGAAAATAATATCACTGGTAACACACATTAGTAAATGGTTTTTGCAATATTTTTTGAGATTAATAAAATGTATTGTTATGTATAAGCAAAATAAATCTTTAGAAATGAGGTGAAACACATACTGCCTCATCTGTCTATAAGTGATAGCTTTATAAAGCACATTTTTTTCAAAATACGTAAAGGCCCATTGAAAATAGGCTGTTTAAAAAATAGGCTGTTTATTGCCTAATATAACAATTTCAGAGTAACATGATTCCAGTATCCATTAAGTCAGTGTTCACTGAACATTACTGGACCATTGTCTACCTTCAGCTCTACAACAAAATAGCTCAGCAGAGTGATGGGAGTGGCTCTCCAATGGGTACAGACAGTAAGGAGGTCTCTTTCAAATTTATAGGGAAAAGTTGGTGTAATAACATTGGCTATTCTCTCCTATCTAATAATCTAACTGATTTGTTATCTGATTATATGCTTTTACAGTTGGAAAACTAAGTCAAGGTCCTGAACCAAATTTCATGGTTACAGTGTAATAGGTGGGGGGGGGGGGATCAAAATGATAAGCATCTTGCATTAATGCCCAATTAAACGAAAATTTCAAGTTTAAATTCCAGATGTAACAGTGAGCAAGTTTTCCTCAAACCCAAGTGGGTTGTTACACAAATCTGTAATCAAATGATCATGCTTAAAATGTTATTCTATACCTTAATATATGACACTGATTAATGCTATAGTCGCACAGGGATGATCTTATTTCAAACTAGAAATATTCCTTGAAATGAGAGTTCAATTCAGTATGAGAAAAATTCCAAGATGACAGAAAGGTTTATTAAAATATTTTTGGTGAAAGCTATATGGAAATATCTAGAAACAGACTTTTTTCACTAGAATTTAACAATTTTTTATAAGATGCAAAATAAAGCCTTCACTTGCAAAGATTTTTTGTGCCAGAATTCACTCCCAGGTAAAGTGCCCCCTGGGCTCACAAATATTAATCATCACCCACACCAGGATTTCAAACCCACACTTGGCAGCTTCTGTGGACACACCCAAACATACTAAGAAAATAAGCAAAAGCATGTATAACACACACAGACACACATACGCACACACACACATCACACTCTTACAGAAACAATCTCCCCAGAGATTCGCTTGGCAGCTGAACTTCCCTTTTCTCTTCAAGTTAGCTTGATGAATGCTTCATTTCCCTGACTTCATCTCTTGCTTTCCTTAAATCTAGTTATTCCTCTCGTTTGGATGTTCCACTCAACTCCTGTCTCACTGGGAGCATCTTTCGTCTCCCGGTAATTCTCTGGACCTTACTTGGGCTTGGACGGCAGGATCTTCCCTACCCCCTATTTGGAAGAAGAAGGGAGTGATAAAGCTTGGATGCAAGTAACAGCACTTCAGAACCAGTGCTTAGGACAGAATTTCCCTCACCTTTCACGACTGCCTCATGCTCTTCTTTCTCCCAGAAGTAAGATGGCAACTCAAAGATGTGGCTGAGTCATCCACCCTGGTCCTGTTACTCAGTCACAGATGAAGATTTGCCCAGTTAACTGGAGGTTAAGACTGACTGGCAGTTAACGTCTCACTGGAAGCCCAGAAATGATCCATCCTAAACTAAACAAGTATGTTTCACCCCTCTATCTACGACGTTTATCACATGGCCAAAACAGCGGCTTTAGATCCATGAGAAGGAAGACTGATAAGAGCTCCTGTGTGGGGAAGAAGACACTTGATAAATTTTAGCTCTGGGGCAAACCGGCCACTTCTACCACAGTTCTTGCTGTGCAGAACTGAAGAAGCCAGCCCCATCATCACTCCTCCTTCACAGACAAAGAAGCAGAACTCTGTCGAGTGTGTCTGTATAAATTTAGGATTCAAATTCTCTTGTGCTTGTGGGGTCTGCCTCTAACATTTTTAAAGATGCAGGTGAAGAATACAAGTGAAGGTTCACATACCATACATCTAAATATTTAACAAATTAAGCTAACCAATTTTAAAGTAAGTTGCTCTTACTCTAACAAATACTGCTTCAGAAGAACCTAGGTGATCTGGTTCAAATTTGGATCTCTAGAGACCCTGGTACCCTCGGGGACAAAGCCTACCTCTTCTCACCGCTGACTCTGTCCTGTGTCACAAGCAGTCACATGTATCCATTCCTGGGGGTCCCAGCTGTCACATCCACCACACTATCTACACACACCACAATCACCCTTGGCAAGTTCAGAGCTTGAAGAGCTCACAGCAGTGGTGTGACCCATGCTAAAAGGACTGGGTTGGAGAAGAAACCAAACTGGGTCCAGCAGCAGGTTAAGAGCTGTTAGAATATAGAACTTGGGGTCCACGTATACAAAGTCACACAAAGAGAGGGTTTGGTTCCTTCCTTGAGGCTACGGCCACCTTGCCTCCAGAAAGCATCTCATCCTCTGGGGAACATCTAAGAGGACCAGAGTGGGCCTTTCTAAAGAAGTGCTTCTCATACTTTAATTTTATTTGGATCACAAAAGCCTGGGGCCGTGAGCAGAGAGCCTATTCCTGACGTCTGACGGCAGTGACTCCTGCCAGATTCTAAAGGTTAAACTTCTATCTCTACTGCTACCCACTGTCCAAAAAAGTTCAGAAGGAAAATAATACAGAAACGATAAACTAATTAAGGCTATACAAGCATACTTAGAAAAAACAATACATATAGAAGTTTCCTGGGAAGAAGCTCAAATTATGAGGTCAATCTAAGAGAGTTTGTTTCTTTCTCCCAAACTATCCAAGCCCAGTTTTCTCTCTGCAGAATACACTGCTTTATCGCCTTATGTAAATCATTACTTGTTGGCTCTCAATGACATGGAGTGAGTGGAAACACTAAAAATACTTTGCAACTTGGCTCTAAAGAACTATGGAGAAAATTCTGGCTTGTAAGCTGGGTTTTGGCTCTAGTTCTATTGCTAAGAAGCCACTGTGGGTAAGTCACTCAACCTCCCATTTGATTGTCCTTGTCTAGAAGAGCATGGCAACAGGGAAGGCACTGCAGATCCCCCAAAATGAAATATAAATCAAATAAAATAAATATAAAATATGTATTTTGGAAAGCATTCAATGGATTTATCTAGAAATCTATGCATATGTAAGATAACAAAATTTACTGTTCATGTAAAGAAAAACAATCTTTTTAACTTTTAAATACTGAAAATATTTTGTTTGAGGGCGTTATTTATTAAAAAAAAAAAAAAAAACATTTCCAGGATTTATGAATTAGGAAACAAAGAGAAGTACTTTAGAAAAACCACTGTTTTTAGGGAAACATTAATATTAGTTTCTGTCTTGCAAAGTTTTATGCTAAAGCCAAGACATGAAATAACTAGGTAACCTTACATGAGGCAAATTCACAACTGAATTACAGGCAATTTCTACCACAGAGAATTCAAAACAGCTATTTGAAAAATTTCTACCATTCAGTCATTAAAGCACATTACATGTGAGAGAACTGAAAATAACTTGCTTATCACAAACATGCCCAGAAATTTATTTTTTAAAGTCAACATACAAGCTAATCATATATTAAGGATTTGATTATATATTTTCCCAGTTTAAAGGCAGAATGAAATATTTTCCCTTTTAACAAAGTTAATCATCAATCAAACAGCTTCTTACTTCTAAATAGAACAATATAAAACAAACATACAATTTTACATTTAAGACATTATCTTTTACTGTCCCCTTGAAGTTAGTTCCCCCTGCAAAAAAATGAAACAGCTGTAGACCTTCTGAATAATTACATCAAATAATTCACATTCTCTACAATTTTCTTTTTGCTTCACTATCACCCAACATTTATCACCTATATTAACATCTTCTGCATCAAGTCATATGGGCACTATGTCTTAAAGTAATGAAATTTATATAAAATTAAAACATTTCTTTAAAAATATAAATGATTTTGTACAGAAAAAGTAATCCTTCATTCACTAAACTGTGAGCTTATTATAGGTCCTTTATAAATATACATAATTCTTCCAACCTTGAATTCTTGGTATTGATATTGCATTTTTACTTGGACTTTAGAATCTTACCCAGACATCCATATGGGACATCACCTTCCAATCCTGTAACTAGCTGCATGTAGCAAGTGAGCTGATGAAATGTGTCTAGGACAACTAAACAGATCATGAACTAAACATCTCAGATCAAGAGCTCCGTATTGCCAAATTCAGACTTAAGTTGAAGAAAGTAGGAAAAACCATCAGACCATTCAGATATGACCTAAATCAATTCCCTTACCATTATACAGTGGAAGTGACAAATAGATTTAAGGGATTTGATCTGATAGACAGAGTGCCTGAAGAACTATGGATGGAGGTTCATGACATTGTACAGGAGACAGGGATCAAGACCATCCCCAAGAAAAAGATATGCAAAAAGGCAAAATGGTTATCTACAGAGGACTTACAAGTAGCTGAGAAAAGAAGAGAACCTCAAGGCAAAAGAGAAAAGGAAAGATATATTCATGTGAATGCAGAGTTCCAAAGAATAGCAAGGAGAGATAAGAAAGCCTTCCTCAGTGATCAGTGCAAAGAAATAGAGGAAAATAATAGAAAGGGAAAGACTAGAGATCTCTTCAAGAAAATTAGAGATACCAAGGGAACATTTCATGCAAAGATAGGCACAATAAAGGACAGAAATGATATGGACCTAACAGAAGCAGAAGATATTAAGAAGAGGTGGCAAGAATACACAGAAGAACTATACAAAAAAGATCTTCATGACCCAGATCATCACAATGATGTGATCACTCACCTAGAGCCAGACATCCTAGAATGGATGTGGGCCTTAGGAAGCATCACTACGAAAAGCTAGTGGAGGTGATGGAATTCCAGATGAGCTATTTCAAATTCTAAAAGATGATGCTGCGAAAGTGTTGCACTCAATATGCCAGCAAATTTGGAAAACTCAGCAGTGGCCCCAGGAATGGAAAAGATCAGTTTTCATTCCAATCCCAAAGAAAGGCAATGCAAAGAATGTTTAAACTACTGCACAATTGCACTCATCTCACACACTAGCAAACCAATGCTCAAAATTCTCCAAGCCAGGCTTCAACTGTATATGAAATGTGAACTTCCAGATGTTAAAGCTGGATTTAGAAAAGTCAGAGGAACCAGAGATCAAATTGCCAACATCCCTTGGATCATGGAAAACACAAGAGAGCTCCAGAAAAACATCTACTTCTGATTTATTGACTACGCCAAAGCCTTTTACTGTGTGGATCACAACAATATGGAAAATTCTTCAAGAGATGGGAATACCAGACCACCTGACCTGCCTCCTGAAAAATCTGTATGCAGGTCAAAAAACAACAGTTAGAACTGAAAATGAAACAACAGACTGGTTCCAGATTGGGAAAGAAGTACATCAAGGCTGTATATAGTCACCCTGTTTGTTTAATTTATACGCAGTGTATGTCATGTGAAATGTCAGGCTGGATAAAGCTCAAGCTGGAATCAACATTGCTGGGAGAAATATCAATAACCTCAGATATGCAGATGACACCAACCTTTGGAAGAAAACAAAGAAGAACTAAAGAGCTTCTTGATGAAAGAAAAAGAGGAGAGTGAAAAAGTTGGCTTAAAACTCAACATTCAGAAAACTAAGATCATGGCACCCAGTCCCATCAGTTCATGGCAAATAGATGGGGAAACAGTGGAAACAGTGACAGACTTTATTTTGGGGGGCTCCAAAATCACTGCAGATGGTGACTGCAGCCATGAAATTAAAAGACGCTTGCTCCTTGGAAGAAAAGCTATGACAAACCTAGATAGCATAATAAAAAGCAGAGACATTACTTTGCCAAGAAAGATCCACCTAGTTAAAGCTATGGTTTTTCCAGTGGTCATGTATGGATATGAGAGTTGAACTATAAAGAAAACTGAGCACTGAGGAATTGATGTTTTTCAATTGTGGTGTTGGAGAAGACTCTTAAGAGTCCCTTGGACTGCACGGAGATCCAACCAGCCTATCCTAAATGGAATCGGTCCTGAATATTCATTGAAAGGACTGATGCTGAAGCTGAAACTCCAATACTTTGGCTATCTGATGAGAATAACTGACTTACGAGAAAAGACCCTGACATTGGCAAAGATTGAAGGCGGGAGGAGAAGGGGACAACAGAGGATGAGATGGTTGGATGGCATCACCAACTCAACAGACATGAGTTTGAGAAAGCCCCAGGAGTTGGTGATGGACAGGGAAGATTGGCATGCTGCATTCCATGGAGTTGCAAAGAGTCAGACATGCATGAGCAACTATATCGAAATGATAGTATTTTGGATATATAGACCAAATAAAATATATTACTGAAAGCAATTTCACTTATTGTATTTATTTTAATGTGACTACCAGAACCTATTAAATTACATACATGCTTACACTGTTTTATACTGGATAGCACTGACATGAAATACATATGGCTGACTTTAGAGAAAATCTAATCTGTCTGTCTATCAAGTTGGCTATTTGCCTTAAGGATAGGCTGGTTCTCAGTACACGAATTATTTGCATTAATTATTTCTCTTTGGCTTAAATAGAAACACTGAATATGATTAAATTTTAGTGTGAACTAAGAACATCTCTGTGGCATATATTTTTATTCTGTGCTATTTTCAGTGCCACTAGCATATTCTTAAGCTATATTAAGTAGTCCAAAACTGTTTTGGTTTTGTGGTTCTTAGATGTATTTCTTGCTTTTTATAAATTTTTTTCTCATTTTTCCCTTGTTCTCAGGCTATGAATTTTTCTCTCTTCCCCAGCCCCACTGTAGACATGTCTCTCTAGCAGACTCTTCTTCCCTAGTCTCCTTAAATGCCTTTGGAGTTCATTTTCTATGGACTAGGAGGTCAACTGAAGGGGTCTCTTAGCATCAGTTATAAAGTATCTTCAATTCGGCACCTGCATAACACGTGCTGTTATTCAAACCACGTGTTCAAAAGATTCTCACAGAAAAGCAGGAAGATGCAATATAATAGCTTTCTAATGAATATTTTGTCTGCTTACATAATTTTTTTTTCTGTTTAGGTTCCATTTTTGGCATTGTTCTAGGTATCTCATATGGCTGAATAAGTGAATATAGGTGTTATTTCCACATTTCCATTTCAAGTGTTATTTGGCTCAAAGGTGAGTATACATTAATTCCACAGCTGCCACTCTCTACTAAAAATGGTAAAGAAATCATAGCAACAAAAATCCTGAAATATGGTATATTAAAAAAGAATGAAAATATTCCATCTGTCAAATCATTTACTTCTCAATGAAAATCCATTAGAGAACATTCAGAAAAAGACCTCTGAAGGCTCATCGTTATAAATGACTTCAAGACAGTGCCCAGGTGGGTGAATTTCTTCTTCATGTATTTCTATTTTGTAAGACTGTTGTTCATATTACAAAACAAGATAGCTTTAGATTAGAGCATGCACTCCAAGGTCCACTTAAAGGGTTAACCTGTGGTTCTCACACTGGTTATCAGTAGTCAAGATTAATACACTATTTTAAGTTATCAATGACATTTGTTCTTTAAATATTTTAAGTTCTTTGGATTCTATGTATGTGTTTATTTCCATGTCAGAATATCCATGAATCCCAAAGGTTAAGAAACAGAATTTCCACAGCTAAATTTATTCATGAAGTTTTAAGTTTTAAAAGCCTTAGATTACAAAGAAATGAAAATACAGTAAAAATTTTAGAGAACTTTCAAAGAGTATAGTCAAATTTAGTGCTTAAAAAAAAAAAAAAACCTGGATTGTTAAAAGTGACTAATTTTACAAAAGACTGAAAATACAGAGGTCTTCAAAGACAGCATCTCAAGCCTGTCTACTGAAAGTGAAGTCGCTCAGTCGTGTCCAGCTCTTTGCGACTCCGTGGACTGTAGCCTACCAGGCTTCTCTGTCCATGGGATTCTCCAGGTAAGAGTACTGGAGTGGGTTGCCATTTCCTTCTCCAGGGGATCTTCCCAACCCAGGGATCAAACCCAGGTCTCCCACATTACAGGCAGACGCTTTAACCTCTGAGCCACCAGGGAAGTCTACTGAAGCAGCTAGCTTATTATTATGAAACCTAGTAAGCAGCAAGCTCAGGAGTCAGTCCATGTTGTATTGCTGTGACAAATACAAGTTCCAGTGCTCTAGTCACTAGGTTCAGAGATTTTTAAAACTGGGATTTTTTTTTTAATGATGTAAGTGNAGCCACCAGGGAAGTCTACTGAAGCAGCTAGCTTATTATTATGAAACCTAGTAAGCAGCAAGCTCAGGAGTCAGTCCATGTTGTATTGCTGTGACAAATACAAGTTCCAGTGCTCTAGTCACTAGGTTCAGAGATTTTTAAAACTGGGATTTTTTTTTTAATGATGTAAGTGAGACATAACTGTCTTCCAAAAGAGCAAAACAGCATAAAGTTAGAATGCATTTTCCAAAAAGAATAACTATTTGAAGTTGTGCTTATCATGTGCAATTTTTGATGAAGTTCTGAAAACACTGGCAATAAATACCTACATAGCAGAAGCCTCCCTTGAGAGCAAAGCACATAACAAATATCCATGTTAATGCAGGATGGACCAATCATGCAGAGACATAGGCATTATGTTTTTGTTCTATCCACTTTTTGATCTCTGGGTCAGGACTTAAATTCTCCATTCAAGCTCAAGCTGTCCCTCTACCCTGCAATATGGGCATTGTTAAGATGAATCAAGCAACATTTTTTAGGCCCTGGAGCATTTTGTAGAGTATATTATTTTTCAAAACAATTTCTCACATTCTACCATATTTACTGGGGATGCTCTCCTAAAATCAACTAAAGAAAACTTAAGCCCTTTTTAAAAATGAAAAACAAAGTGGTAACACACAAAATACTAGGGCTTACATTGTGCTCACCTTCACATGGAATCTAATCTTTTTTTTTTTTTTAATTTTTATTTTTTAGTTTGTTTTGCTTTACAATACTGTATTCATCTTGCTATACACTGACATGCATCAGCCACGACTGTATATCAGCTTCCAATCCTGATCCCCCCTCCCCCATCCCGCCCCATACCATCTCTCTGGATCATCCCCGTGCACCAGTTCCAAGCATCCTGCATCCTGCATCGAACCTAGATTGGGAATTCGTGTCACTTATGATATCATACATGTTACAATGACACTCTCCCAAATCATCCCACCCTCTCCCTCTCCCACAGAGTCCAAAAGGCTGTTNGGAGATCAGTCCTGGGTGTTTATTGGAAGGACTGATGTTGAAGCTGAAGCTCCAATACTTTGGCCACCTCATGCGAAGACTGACTCATTGGAAAAGACCCTGATGCTGGGAAAGTTTGAGGGCAGGAGAAGGGGACAACAGAGGGTGAGATGGCTGGATGGCATCACCAACTCAATGGACATGAGTTTGCGTAAACTCCAGGAGTTCGTGATGGACAGGGAGGCCTGGCATGCTGCGGTTCATGGGATTGCAAAGAGTCAGACACGACTGAGCAACTGAACTGAACTGAAGTGTGTAAATGATGATGCCATAAATACAGCTGAGTAATTAACAGAGGAAGAAGCATTTGTCAGGATCACAACTCCTGTTTTGGATATTTTAGATGTTGGTCATACACTGAAATGGAAGTGTCAAGTACGCAGTCTGATATCTAAGCCTGGATTTGAAGTAGTACCGAAGGCTGGAGATTTCATTGGGTATAAATCCACACACACTGATTTTAAAGCTGTGGATGAGATTTTCTAAGTAATAAGTTTATCTAGAGAAAGAGGACCAGGAACGCACCAGGGGGCCATCCAATATTTATCACTAGGGCAGTAGAAAAGAAGGCAACCAAACGGATGAAAAGTGAGTGAGGGAGGAGGTGGTTTTACAAAAGCTAAGAGAACACTGTCTCAAGAAGAAGATGAAACTAAAAAAAAAAAAAAAGGCAGAATTAATGTCTCTAACATCATAAAGTTGAAGGCAGATGCAGGCTGATTAGTGGATTTGGTGTTGGGAATACTAGAAAATAATTGTCTGATAGCATCTGTTTTCCCAAGAGAAAATGAACTGTGATCGACAGCTAGGACTTGGGGGTGAATAGAAGATATTGGGGGAAACAAAGAAAACATTCTTATTACAGGAAATGAAAAAGAAAATGTACTAGCAAAATAAAAAATTCAATTTACTCATTTTCCAAGGAATTCGATAAACACTAAATCATATAAAAGATGAACAAAGGGCACAGAGGATTTTTAGGGCAGTGAAAACACTCTGTATGATATTATAATGATGGATATATGCAATTATACATTTATTCAAACCATAGACCATACAACTCCAAGAGTGAACCCTAAGGCAAGCTACGGACTTTGAGTGATTGTGGTGTGTCATATAGGTTCATCCTTGTTAAAAAAAAAAAGAAAAGTACCATCTGGGGAGTGATGTTGATAATGGAGGAGGTTGTACTTGTATGGGGGCAAAGGAGCACATGGAAAATCTCTGTTTCTTCCTCTCAATTCTGTTATAAACCTCAGACAACTGTTGAAAAATAAAAACTCTAACAAGAGATTAATAAAAGAAGGAAACACTTTGAGGAGACTAGGGAAATCTTTATGACAGAGTGAGGATCCAAGGGGAGTCTTTGTGGTTTAGTTAGGACTTGAGAGAAAGGAAATGAGAAAAGAATATTCATGGAATAGAGACACAGGTGTCTGCAAAGAGGTAAGATAGAAAACGTACAATGTGTCAATGTTTGAGTCTTCTGCTGAAATATTTCACAAGCTACAAAACCACTTTATAGAGATATAAAAATTGCCAAAGTTCCTCACTTGCATCATTCCACCACTTGCTCTTTCTAACAAGATGTCTTACTAACTCAAAGGATTATATTGCAAAGCAGATTCACTTCCCCTCCATAAATCAGCTTCTGTCCCCTACATTGCTCTAAATTTTAGAAATGAGACCATGATCACTTCGTCCCACAGTGTCATAACACGTGTGACCTCAGGGCTTCATCTACCACAGGCGGCCTCGGGCTCAGTAGCTCATCTGCTCCTTCTTTCTCCCTCTCACTGTCACCATCCATCATCTAAAGCTCACGTGATGGCAAGCTCACACAATCTTCCACCTAATCTAGAATTCTCAAGTGTCTCACAGTTCAAATGGATCTTATTAGTACTCTTGAATCTCAACTCTCATCATATTCTCCCCTCAAATGTAAAACCTCTGACTTTTCCTTCAGTTCAGTTCAGTTCAGTCGCTCAGTCATGTCTGACTCTTTGCAACCCCATGAATCGCAGCACACCAGGCCTCCCTGTCCATCACCAACCCCCAGAGTTCACTCAGATTCATGTCCATTGAGTCAGTGATGCCATCCAGCCATCTCATCCTCAGTTGTCCCCTTCTCCTCCTGCCCCCAATCCCTCCCAGCATCCCTCCCAGAGTCTTTTCCAATGAGTCAACTCTTCACATGAGGTGGCCAAAGTACTGGAGTTTCAGCTTTAGCATCAATCCTTCCAAAGAAATNTTCATGTCCATTGAGTCAGTGATGCCATCCAGCCATCTCATCCTCAGTTGTCCCCTTCTCCTCCTGCCCCCAATCCCTCCCAGCATCCCTCCCAGAGTCTTTTCCAATGAGTCAACTCTTCACATGAGGTGGCCAAAGTACTGGAGTTTCAGCTTTAGCATCAATCCTTCCAAAGAAATCCCAGGGCCGATCTCCTTCAGAATGGACTGGTTGGATCTCCTTGCAGTCCAAGGGACTCTCAAGAGTCTTCTCCAACACCACAGTTCAAAAGCATCAATTCTTCGGCACTCAGCCTTCTTCACAGTCCAACTCTCACAACCATACATGACTACTGGAAAAAGCATAGCCTTGACTAGACGGACCTTAGTCGGCAAAGTAATGTCTCTGCTTTTGAATATGCTATCTAGGTTGGTCATAACTTTTCTTCCAAGGAGTAAGCATCTTTTAATTTCATGGCTGCAGTCACCATCTGCAGTGATTTTGGAGCCCAAAAAAATAGTCTGACACTGNCACAGTCCAACTCTCACATCCATACATGACCACAGGAAAAACCATAGCCTTGACTAGACGGACCTTAATAGAGAGCCAGTGGGAATTTGCTGTGTTACACAGGGAGCTCAACCTAGTGCTCTGTGACAACCTGGAGGGATGGGATAGGTGGGAGATGAGAGGGAGGTTCAAGAGGCAGGGGACATATGTATGCCTGTGGCTGATTCATGTTGATGAATGGCGGAAACCAACACAATACTGTAAAGCAAATATCAATAAAAAATGAAAGAAAAAAGGTTGTGTTCAAAATCCAGCTCATCCACAAGCCCCTCCTTCTTCATAGTCTAACCTGTCTTCTCACTGTCTCCCCTAATGAGTCAGTCTAATAGCACTCATCACTATCTTCTATCATTATTCTTTTTTGTCCCTTTCCTTGATATGAACTCCTCAAAGGCATAGGTTTTTATCTTTACATTTCGCTGCTAAGTCCTCAATGCCAATAGTTTGTAGGCTCACAACAAATATATGTTGAATAGATAAGACATTCAATCTTTATTTTCAGTGTCTCTTTAAGGACACATACTTCTTATCCTTCATTTAATCTCCATCAGTGTCGAACACATCCTCGATAAATGTGTACAGAATCAATGGATGACACTTGCCAATGGAAAAAAATGACATTTTGAATAAAACTTGGGCTTCAACTACTTACAGCTGGAAATACGCTTTTAAATGGAGAAAGAGAGCCTGTCTTAACTCACATTCCAACACTTTATATCTTTAAGACACTCATATTTACGTGAAAATAAAACCGTTCTACAAATAATTGGATACAGCTAAGTTGCAGGCACTTCGTAAAATGATTACTTCCAGTACTTATAAAGACATTTTATAGGGCCCTGTAGGAGAGGTCGGAGCCTGTAATTAATATGTGATACTCATCAGCAGTCTCTCATATTTGCGATGTTTGCGGGCCAAACACTACAAATCCAAACCACTGACAGAAACAACCAAAATCGGTCACCCAGGGAGGAAGCACAGGAGCTTATTGGGGTGGTGTCTTTTCACTCTCAGCTTATAGGCTACAGCAGGCTCCATTCCATCAGGGACACGGGAGCTGGCTGGTGGTTATATAGTAAGAGGTGGACGGGGAGCTGGCAAGGACTGACAGTAAAGCTATAGAATCTGGGGGCTTTCCTGGTAACCTGGTGGATAAGAATCTGCCTGCTAGTGCAGGAGACACGGGTTCGATAACTGGCCCAGGAAGATCACATGCTTCAGAGCAACTAAGCCTGTGCACCACAACTACTGAAGTCTGTGCACCTAGAGCCCATGCTCCACAACAAGAGAAGCCACTGCAATGAGAAGCCCGTGCACTGCAATGAAAAGCAGTCCCAATGGCNCTAGTGCAGGAGACACGGGTTCGATAACTGGCCCAGGAAGATCACATGCTTCAGAGCAACTAAGCCTGTGCACCACAACTACTGAAGTCTGTGCACCTAGAGCCCATGCTCCACAACAAGAGAAGCCACTGCAATGAGAAGCCCGTGCACTGCAATGAAAAGCAGTCCCAATGGCCACAACTAGAGAAAGTGTGTGCACAGCAACGAAGGCCCAGCACACACACACACACACACACACACACACACACACACACAGATTTGGAATCTAAGTTCTTTAGACAAGTCCCTACTTGGAAATGACAACCCCAGGTCCTCTCACTGGCCACCAGGTCACTCAGAGGCATGTCCACTAATACTGTAGCCATCCTCCAGGAGTATCGTCTAACTCTGCTCAAGGTAGAATATGACTAGCACTTTGGTCTCCACTCGCAGCTCCTGAACGTTCCCTTCCACTGCCTGGGCTGTGACAGGGGTGCAGGTGGTCTCTGAAGCCCCTGCTACTGCTTCTAGCCCTAGACTCAAGCTGGGCTAGGCCAGCAGAGTGCCTGATCTCCATTCAAAGCGGATGTTAGTCAAACTGACATAACATATATGCATAGGCATTTTGATAGCTTATTTTCCAAAATAAAAGGTGATTTCACAGAACCTGTTACATGGCTTCTAAACACAGCTAGAAAAAACCAACTTTAAAATGCAGGAAAACTTTACTTTTTCCCAGGAAACTTTACTTTTTAATTTTAAAAGGCAATAGAGTATGACACTGCTTTGATTAGAGATCTCCTTGGAAAACAAGAACTGACCATGTCTCTATCTTTAATAATAAATGCAGTATTGAGAAAGCTCAGTTTTGCTTGCAAGGGGACATGCTCATTCTTTTCAAATGTAACACAAGCTTTTGCAGTCTTAACTGATAACTGTCTGATACTCTAAGGGGGAAGATAGAGGTCAGGGACATTCATTCATTTCCATGGCTTCAATTTCTTTTTTGCTTTGATGAATTCTCCAATTTCCATCCCGAGACCATATCTGGCTCCTGAACTCAAGTTCTGCATACACAACTATTAACGGACATCTTTCTTTTGTGTGTGTGTGATCTGGAGCATTTTTATAGGCTTTATTGAAATTTTTTACAATTTTGCTTTTGTTTTATGTTTTGGTTTTTTTGGCCACATGTAGGCATGTGGGATCTTAGCTCCTCAACCAGGGGNAGTGATCTTCATTTTCTGAATGTTGAGCTTTAAGCCAACTTTTTCATTCTCCTCTTTCACTTTCATCAAGAGGCTTTTAGTTCTTCTTCACTTTCTGCCATAAGGGTGGTGTCATCTGCATATCTGAGGTTATTGATATTTCTCCCAGCAATCTTGATTCCAGCTTGTGTTTCTTCCAGTCCAGCGTTTCTCATGATGTACTCTACAGAGAAGTTAAATAAGCAGGGTGACAATAGACAGCCTTGACGTACTCCTTTTCCTATTTGGAACCAGTTTGTTGTTCCATGTCCAGTTCTAACTGTTAGTATCTTTTAATTAAAATCTGAACTCTTCCACCTTGTATTTAAGGCAGTGTGGAATTTTTCTTTAAAGCTCAATTCCCCAATACAAGCTCAGTATTCCCTAGTACAAGCTGTAGATTGTGTCTCTGCAAACTTGACATGTCTATTCCCCACGCACTTGCTTATGCTGTTCCTTTTAGTTTGAGTGTGCTTCCATCAAAAAAATAAATAAATAAAAGACACACACATGCATACATACGCACTGTTCTTGCCACTTGAAATCCTATTCATCCATTTAAATAGTGCCACTTTCTTCACAAACTCCCCTCGTAGGTACATCACAAAATGTTCTCTTGCTTCTCTGAAGTCAAACAATATTCCTTTATTATTCTCATGTTACTCTAAACTTACAGTGAGGAAATCAACACTTACATGCATTCCCTGTCCATTAATAATAACATGACCTTGGACAACTCATTTGACCTCTCTGTGCCTCAGTTTTCACATCTGTAAAATGTAAGAGCTTTAAAATCAGTAAAATATAGCACACGTTAAGTCTCCCTTCATGTAATTGGTATTTGTTAAAGACCTTGGTGAATCACTGTTAATTTATAAAATAAAGTCTTTCTCTATAAGAGGTAGAAGACAGACTTTATTTATTTAGGAATCTTAAAGCAATTTTGACATATATAATCCAGCATTTTAAAGTTTATAATGGATAAAAGCAGCAAAAAGGCATATCATTATTACCTTAATAAATAGTAAGTATCTATTATGTGCTAAGCTACTTGAAAACAAATAGTTATAAGAAATAGAAACACTACAAGCACATTGTACAATGTCTAAAGAAATTTCGTAAAATTTAGAACATTGCTACATTGCTGAAAATGTCTTTTGTTATAGCAAAAGTAAGCATTACACACATCTTTGATATAAATATTACACCCAGCATCTTGACTGAAAACTGAAAAGGCCCATCAATAAATGATTTTGTTTTCATGACATGAACAAATCCATCAGAGGAATTCTTTAATGGGTTGACCAGTTGGTTGGCAACGTGAAAACACAGGCTTGCCTAGATCATAAAATAATTTGCCAAATCAATCAACTTAGTAGAAACAAAATCAAACAACGCTAGCAAAAATTTCCAAATGGATGGGTGGGACTCCCACTTTTCAATCTGTTGTTTTGGAACTACAGGCGTATACTGTAAAACTTTTAACATTCTGAAGGATTTCTTACTTCCACTTAATTAGGGAATACTTTAGAGAAGGCAGATTTTACTTTTGTGATGTAATTTTCTCTGATGTACTAAACTTAGAGGAAAAGAGAAGTGTGCAGCAGATATGAGGATGACTGGAAAACTGGAGGGACAGAAAGGAGTTGAAGGAAATAATTTTTTGCTGTAAAGTTTATCTAGTTGATATTCAGTGGGAGCAGAAGCAGCAGCTAAGCATATAAGCATAAACCAGAGATGGAAAGAGAGTTCGAGAGGAGATTGTTAGGTTTATTGGGCAGGCTGAATAGGGATCAAGGAAGAGTCCTGAGGGGAGAGAGGTGGTCAGATTTTTCAATAATGATTTAATCTACTGGACAAGCCTAATTCACGCTCAGAAGTTAATTTTCTACCCCTTTTCTTAGCTTAGTATCTAAAAAGTGCCACTTCTCAAGTTATAAGCTTTGCCAACTCTTTTTTACACTATTGCTAAAAACTTTACAAACAGTAACAAAAAGAAGTTTGGTTAACCAAAATGGATTTATTATAGTTTAAGATCCAATTATTTAGATGGAAAAAAAAAATCAAAGTAGAGACTAAGAGAGTGTAACACAAACATAACCTGAATTGTCAGTAATTCTAGAAAAACTCATGAGGAGAGACCAAACAAAGGAGATTAAAAGAAATTAGATCTCCCTGTGAAAAGGTCTTTCTCTTTTAACTAATAAAAATAGTCTTTCAAACAACCTTATTTAAAACTTGAGCTTCCAGGGCTGACCAGTTTGCTTTTACATCACCTTACATTCATTAACTTTATAAAATCTGGGGAAAGGCATGCCAAGGAAACAGTTAGTTTACACACCACTAAACAGAAGGTGGACAAGCTAACGCAATCTCTGTCACTGAAAACAGATCCTGGGCTAAAGTTGATTGTTGTTTTCTTCTGTTTTTCTGTGACAAACTTATTTTTTCCTGAAAAAAAAATTCATAAGAAGTAGGAATTTGATATTTTTCTTAAATCTACACACTTGGCATGTTCATGAAGGACACTGGATTTGTTTCCCTGTTAAAACTAACAGTAAATAGTGATTTCAAAATCTCAAGGAATTAGGATCATTCTCTAAAGTGCTGAATGAATCTACTGAGGGAGACTGCAATTTCAAGCCAATTTCAGTTTACTTTTTGCCTTGGGCAGGTCTCTGCTAATTTTTCTATACTTATAAGCACTGTTGACTTCATATAAGACACCAGTTTTTTGACAATGTTTGAAGATTTATGAAAAGTGATCTGGCATCATTATACAGAACACCCTTTCAAAATACACTTGTGGAAACAAGCTGTGATTCCTAATCAGGAGGTTCACTTAAGACGAACTGAAACCTAGGATTCTACATCTGTTTACGGTAATTCACTGACACATGCCTTAGAACTCAGATACCATTCCTGATCCCAGGGGAATGCTGAACCTATTCCTGCAGCCACCATAAACAGAATTCCTGGTACATGAGGGAAAATACTACTTCTTTAAGCCACAGTAATTTAACTTTTTCTAACCTGAAGAAGAAATCATCTAACTGATATTTCTTATCTGGGGAATGAACTACATTATATAAACAAACAAAACAAATAGAAGAAAAATAAGCCACCTGCTCAAACAGTTGTCACAATAGATTTATGGACTCTAAGGTCACTTGGGTGTTTGATACAGCCCAGCAATCCTGACCCTCCTCTTCTCAGCATGTTTTCAGGTCTCCAGAAGGGCTATTTCCATCCTCCATTCTGTTAACCCTGTCACTTAGTAATTTTCCTTCCAAATGTATAGAGAAAATGGAAGATTTCAGTCTCTTACCCACCACAGTCCATCTTCTGTTACCACCACTCTGTCCATCCCAATCTCACCAACCATGTTTGTGGACTCTTCTTGTTTGACCCTCATAAAGCTCCTCAAGTCCTCCTTTTTCACGTTTTCTTCAACCTCTCCTCCCTTTAATCTCAGAGTCCTTTTCCAGAACACTCCTCAAAGTCTCCACATCCTGTGTTTACCCCTTTAATGTCAGTATTTTCCAAGAGTCTGTCATTTGCCCTCTATGTACTCACTCTTCCACCCAGATTTTTCTCTGCATGTGTATCTGATTGCTTACTAGAAAATCCCACTTTGATGTCTCAAAGACACCATGTTCAAATTTGAAGTCACGTCTTTTTGCCCCCCAAACCTCCTACTCATCACAGAAGTCTCAGTGGAAGACATCATCAGTAGTAACTCAAGCCAGAGATCTGGCATTATCTTCTGTCCCTTAACCTCCTGCAAACTTCACATGGACTCCAACATCATCTCATCTGTTCTTCCACCGGATAGGTTCCAGACACTTTTCTCCGTACTCCTTCACACTTCCCCAATACACCATCATCTGTCTCCTAGAATATAACCACAGACTCCTACCTGGGCATGATCCCTGCTCAGCTCACCTCCACCCCACCTCCCACCATCCGCTCTCCTCTGGCAACCAGCCATGCACTCTCTGTATCGGTAAGTCTGCTCTCATTTTGCTGTTTGTCCCCTTGCTTGTTTTTAGATCTCATATATATGTGAGATCACACCACATTTGTTTTTCCTTGACTTGTTTCACTTAGCACAACACCCTCCAAGTCCATTCATGTTATAAATTTTGATAGGTTTCAGTTTCTATATAGTAAGATTTATTACCCCATTTAGATACCATGCATGATGTAAGAGATCCAACATTAAGATTTAAGCACTGAAACAGTGTGAAAGAGGAAAGTATTTGCACAAACTTAAAAAGTATTTGTGCAAATAAATCTGGAGTCTACCACTGCCCCCAGCCTCCCTCCTCACCTACTCCTCAGGTTTAAATCAGTCAAAGAGATTCTATACATCTATGTATCAGAAAGCTTGATTCTTTATCTCTTATGTTTTCACATTTTGAGCTTCAGAAGAAAAGAGGTTAGAAAATAGGAGACAATATACAATTTCTCAAAAATACCAACCACAGTTACTTTCAAAATGAGAAATTTTTAAATGACCTGGAGTAAAATGATATAATGTCATTTAAGGCAGAAAATGTGAAGCCTTGGAAGCTATGCTTTAATGCATTCAGCTGCATTCTATTATCTCATGCTTGAGAGTCAGCCCCATGGACTCCTCCATTATATTCTTCATTAAATCTATCATTAAAGCCTTGAAAAGAAGCATCCTTGCTATGCTTTTAAATGAATACATTAAATATGTTCAATGACCCAGGGAAAGCGTTCAGGAATGTCTGGAATAGAATGGAATTAATCTTTCACTTAAATAGCACTAGCAACTCTTCAAAGTATCTGTATGTTTCAGTAGAGGCTGATTCATTGGTTATAGGCTTATATACTAAATAAACCAATAAGTAGATCTTGACTGATGTATGTTCAGCACTATTTGGCACAGGAAACTGTACAAGAGAAGTAATCAATATCGTGCCTAGTTTTGGAGAAAGAATGAGACCCACATGACACTACTAGAGAATGACCCCAGGTCACATATATTTAAGTGCAAAATGATCCAAGATTGTAAATATTTATAGTGCTTCCCTGAAAACCTCAGAGAAGGAAGAGGTCATTCCAAGTATATGCACAGAATCAGAAAACTTTAGGGCTTAGAAATAATCTATTAATAATTTGACTTATTTTACAGATAAATAAAATGATGCCAACAGAAATAAAAGAAAGAGAAGAAAGGAAATAGCTGTTTTACAAAAAAATATTACATATTCTTTGCATATGTTATTTCAGTAACTCCTGGCACCAAGTCTACAAATTTGATGCTACTATACCCATTTCATAGGAAGTCTATGATGTTGAGAGACAGATTGTTTTTGCTTAAGTTTTGAAAATTCAAGTCATAGAAAAATAAGCAGATTTTATGTGCAAGGTGCATTCATATATTTTACTTGAATTAATGTTAAAATAATATAATACCTCCAATAATATAAAATTCCCGCCTGCCCCCTTCTGTGATGACTTTTGGGTGAAATTTTATGCAAGTCAGAAAGGTTTAAAATAAATATTAAGTAGTTCTGAAAGAGCAAATATTTTTTAGCATCCATTTTCTAGTTGTTTTGCATAGATTTACTCATTTAATTAGCCATCATAACAATGCTGGAAAGCCTGTCACTTGGCCCCATGTAGGTAGTCACTGTGTACTGCTACCAATTCACTGAGAAGGAAAGAAATAAGAGATTTAGCAAGAGAGTCAAGGGATTTGGCTGCTGCACCAACAATAAAAAAGAGTGCCCTGGTGAGCAAAAGGATTGAGATTCTGGAGGAAAGAAACAGCCAAAGAAGAGCAGGCATGACCAGCTTTACAAGGATCAGGCATCCATAAGAACAGAGTAGAGCTCTTGGCAATTCTCTCATTGAAATATTTCCCTTTCTCTTTACAAGAACAGTGACTAGTATATACTTACTTGTGTTCTAATTATGTTGAAGCTGAAGATTGTGTTAATGATGATACAATTTCTCTGTAGCATTACCATGCCGAAGCTTTCTGCCCTGTTTGAAGAAAAGTCTTTTAAAATATTTTCAGCAGAAAATTTAAGATTATTGCCTTCACTTGGATTGCTTATTTTTATCTTACTCTCTTCTTGAATTTTCTATTTCACACAATCACTTGGGAAAAATTTACCAATAAATCTTGCATACAGCAATGGAGCAAAGGAGTAATTAAACTGGATCTTGTGGTTACAAACTGAATTTCTATCCATATTTCCCTTCACTATATACCAGTTAATTGCCAGTGTATTTTGCTATTTATCTGACTATTTGAATAATGAATTTAATAATTAAATAGTGTTTATTAAAACAATCTAATAATTAAAGTTCTTAATGATTAATTTGTATATAAAATTAGCAGTTTTCATAATCATTACTTATTATGGATGTTACTTCTTCAATAACATTTATGCATATATCACCTAAAATTCCAATATATAAGCTGATCTTAAGCTACATTTAAAATGAGTACCTAAATTTGAAAGTGTGTAGTCAGATATTAATGATAAATCTGCATGACATGTCTTGTTCTTGTTCCTCAGATTTAATCTAATGGCACCTATAATAGCTCACAATCATTGATCATGTGGAGTAAGTTCAGCTAAATAAGGGGAAAAAGGACATTTAAAAAGGCATTTCGCTTATCAGTTCCAAATGTCAAGCAAAAGTCAAAGGCAAACAGTTTTCACCTCTTAACTAGACTAAGCCATATATTGGTACAGACCAAGCTATTACATTTGTTTTTACTCTGAAGAGTCTAAGAATCTGTTCAGGAGAAAGAAAAATAGAAAATCCAGGGGCTGAACAAAAAAAGGCATTATTTTTATGAACAATGTTTTAAAGTTAAAATTGAAATGCAATAAATGGCATCTGTTAGGTGTATGATATGACACATTAGTATAAATATATGACCAAGAGGAAAATGAGCCACGTGTCACTTTGCAAATCTTCCTGTGCCTTGTGAATTCATACCTTCTGCCCATCTCCACTCCACCACCACCCCTCCCTGGCCCCAGAAAACCTCTAATCTGTTGTTTCTCCCTATACGATACCTTGCATTTCCTAGGATTTAATATTAATTAAATTTTAAAATGTGTACTTTTTGTGGACAAGGTTCTTTCACTTGGGATAATTATCTTGGGATTAATTTGTTACTGGGGTTTATCCGCAGTTCATTCTTTTTGTTGCTAAGAAGTAATCTGTTGTATGGAGTGATAACTGTGGATTTGGACTGCAAGGAGATCCAACCATTCCATTCTGAAGGAGATTGGCCCTGGGATTTCTTTGGAAGGAATGATGCTAAAGCTGAAGCTCCAGTACTTTGGCCACCTCATGCGAAGAGTTGACTCATAGGAAAAGACTCTGATGCTGGGAGGGATTGGGGGCAGGAGGAGAAGGGGACGACAGAGGATGAGATGGCTGAATGGCATCACTGACTCAATGGGCGTGAGTCTGAGTGAACTCCGGGAGTTGGTGAGGGACAGGGAGTCGGACACAACTGAGCGACTGAACTGAACTGAGCTGAATGAAGCATTCACAAGATGATGGACATTTGGGTTGTATCCATTTAGGTTATTATATAAAGTTGCTAGAAACATTCATGTGCAATCCTTAGTAAGAAGATATGCTTTCCTTTGTCTCCAGTAAATACTTAGGGGTGAAACTGTCGGATCACATAATAGCTGTTCAGTTCAGTTCAGTCGTGTCCAACTCTTTGAAACCCCATAGACTGCAGCACGCCAGACCTCCCTGTCCATCACCAACTCCTGGAGCTTCCTCAAACTCATGTCCATTGAGTCGGTAATGCCATCCAACCATCTCATCCTCTGTCATCCCCTTCTCCTCCCACCTTCAATCTTTCCCAGCATCAGGGTCTTTTCAGATGAGTTAGTTCTTCGCATCAGGTGGCCAAAGTATTGGAGTTTCAGCTTTAACATCAGTCCTTCCCAGGGATATTCAGGACTGATTTCCTTTAGGATGGACTGGTTGGATCTCTTTGCAGTCCAAGTGACTCTCAAGAGTCTTATCCAACACCACTGTTCAAAAGCATCAATTCTTCAGCGCTCAGCTTTTTTTATAGTCCAACTCTCACATTCATACATGACTACTGGAAAAACCATAGCTTTGACTAGATGGATCTTTGTTGGCAAAGTAATGTCTCTGCTTTTTAATATGCTGTCTATGTTAGTCATAACTTTTCTTCCAAAGAGCATGCATCTCCGTGATGCATGCATGCATGACCGTGAACGGCTGCGGTCACAATCTGTAGTGATTTTGGAGCCCCCAAAAATAAAGTCTGCCACTGTTTCCATTGTTTCCCCATCTATTTGCTATGAAGTGATGGGACACAATGCCATGACCTTAGTTTTCTGAATGTCGAGTTTTAAGCCAACTTTTAATGTTGAGTTTTAGGCCAACTTTTAAGTATCACTGTAAAGTGTTTCACAGCATAAAAGAGTATCAACTATTGTTTGAAAAATACTATGTCTTGAAGCTGTAGAACTGAAGACAATCCTTCAGCTATTTTTCAGCCAGAAAATTCTCATGGAGAATACCACTAGGTCTCTGTCACATGGTCCCTCCACTGACTCTCTCACCACATGTCAACCTACCTTCCCATGGCCAGCAGTGTAATCCTTCTCATGTTTTGAACCTCAGACTAAGGCTGGACTAAGGCTGGACTATTGTTTTTAAGTCTCACCTGATTAGGTCACACCTATCCAGGGTAATCTCCTTATGATTACCTCAGAGTCACCTGATTTGAGCTCTTAACTACATCTGTAAAATCTCGTTACCTATGTCATAGAATGCAAACTAGTAAAAGGAGTTACATAAATCACATTCTTCTCTGTCCCTTCAGAAAAGAGAAAATCATAGGAACTAAGAGTTTTTTGACAAGATCAATAAAATTGATAAAACTCTAATCAGATTGATCAGTAAAAATGATAGGAAAGAGACAAAATTGCAAATGTCAGGAATAGCCTACCTACAATGCAGCATTAGAATGGTAGAGAAATATTATGAATAACAGGTCTAGCTTTTTAATCCAATCTGACAAATTCTGACTTTGTAGTATTAGATCAATTGTATTCAGTGTGATTATTAATACGATTAAATTTAAATCTATCATCTTGCTATCTTTTTTCTATTTGCCCTTTATTCCTTCTTCCCTGTCTTTCTTGGCTTCTTTCAGGTTAAATATTTTATGATGCCATTTTCTCTCTCGTGTTTGGTTACTTTAGGGATCGTTTCAGAATTTATAGTGTACAACTGTAACATATCATAGTCTACTTCATCAGATATTATACCACTTCACATTTAGCTTAAAGATCTTAGAATTTTCTCCTTTAACTTTTGTGCTATTGTAGGTATATGTTTTAATTCTTTGTGTGTATCAGTATTTTTATCCATTCATTTGTTGACACTTAGAATGTTTCCATATCTTGGCTATTATGAATAATGCTGAAACACACGTGGAAATGATGATATTTCTTTGAGATGTTGATTTCTTTTTGACACATACCCAAGCGTGAGACTGCAAGATCATATGGTAGCTCTGTTCTTATGAAGGACTTTCAAACTATTTTCCATACTTGGGGCTAAGCCAAATTCTTGGGTATATGAGTTTATAGTTTTATCACATTTGGAAAATTTTCAACCAGTAATTCTTCAAATAGTTTTTTGTCCCACACTCTTCTTCAGGAACTCTAATTGTGTTTATATGAAATTGTCCTACAGCTACTGATGCTGCTTTTTTTTTTTTTTTTTTTTTAGCTCTCTTTCTCTATGTATTTGTTTTGGGTAGTTTCTATAGCTATGCCTTCAAGTTTAGTAATCTTTCATTCTGAAAAGTTTAATCTGCCCTTAATCCTCTGCAGGGTAATTCTGATCTCATTGTAGCTTCCTGTATCTTCTATTTGTATATACTTAACTTTCAAATACAGTACATATGAATATACTGTACAAACATAAACAAAACTGTTTGATATCCTTGTGCTAATTATATAACATCTCTGTCAGTTCTCAGTCATTTTTGATCAAGTGATTCGTCTCTTGTGTTACACTTTTCTACATTTAACACACCAGGTAATATTTTTATTGCCAGAGATTGTGATTTTATCTTACTGGGATCTAGACACTTTTGTAATCCTATAAATATACTTGTGCTTTGTTATGGAACACAGCTAGTTACTTGGAAACAGTTTGATCGTTTTAGGTTTTCAAGATTTCTTTCTTAGAGCTGTGCTTAGGCCAGGACTAAATTATTCACCACACAGGTGCAGGCTCCTTATTCTTCCCAGTGCTCCATGAAGTTTTCAGTTTGCTTGGTGTACCAGTTACTGTTCCAGCCCCTGTAGTTCTTCCTTCTCCCAGACTCCAGAAGTCTGGTCACATGGAGGCACACTCGGATCAAAGTAGTCTGTTGAATACTCAAGGGAGAACTACCCAGGTTTCCAGAGTTCTTTATCTGCTTAGTCCTCTTCTCCCTACAAATACTCTGTCTGGAAACTCAAGTTGCCTTGGTTTCCATGGTCTCTCAGCTTGGTCTCCTCAATGCAGGAGCTCCACAGTGTTCTGCCTGGGTTTCCCCTCTCTGCACTGCAGCTGGAAACTCAATCACAGCTATACACTGAGTTAATTGCAAGACTGTCTTGTTTGTTTCCTGTCTCTCAGAAATTGCTGTTTCTTGTCTGATGGCCAGTAACTTGCAAAGCATTTTTTCATACATTTTCCCCATTTAATGGTTGTTTTTGACAGGAGGGAAAATTCAGTCCTTGCTATTACATCTTGGCCAGATGTGGAACTCAACAATTTACAAGTGTTATTGTTTTTAAAGACATGAGCATCCTAGTAAGAGCCAAGCAAAATGGTCTATCATCAACCATTTTCTTCAAATAGAAAAAGGAATATATGGTGTCTAATTTAGTTTTAATTTCTATAGACTGCATCTAGAAAGAATGAAAAATACGTATGTGTATGCATTTATTAATTTTATATCCCCAGTGTCATATAAATATGTTCTACATATTCTAACTCCCCAGGGAAATCTCTGGGAAACATAATAATTGGCAGGATATGAGTTAATTATCCTGAAACCCTGGCCACCACCGTTTAAATGCCTTCAAAAGCCCATTTCACAAACCTTACATTATAACATGATTTTTTTTATCCCTCCTAATTATTCTGAGTGGAAGAATGAAGAGAAGTGAAAAGTAAGGGAGAGAAGGAAAGATACATCCAATTAAACGCAGAGTTCCAAAGAACAGCTAGAAGAGATAAGGCCTTCTTCAATGAACCATGCTTAATAACAGAAGAAAACAACAAAAGAGGAAAGACTATAGATTTCTTCCAGAAAATTGGAAACATCAAGGGAACATTCCATCCAAATATGGGCACACTAAAGGATAAAAATGGTAAAGACCTAGAAGATGCTGAAGAGATCAAGAAGAGACAGAAAGAATATATGGAAGAACTGTATAAAAAAATCTTAATGAACTGGATTACTACAATGGTGTGGTTAGTCACCCAGAACTAGACATTTTGGAGTGCGAAGTCAAGTGGGCCTTAACAAGCACTGCTGTTAATAAAGCTAGTGGATGAGATGAAACACAAGCAGAACTATTCAAATAGTTCACAAGCAGAACTATTCAAATAGTTCATCATCCCTAAAGGATGATGTCATGCCATCAAGGTTTTGCATTTACTATGTCAGCAAAACAGGAAGACTCAGCAGTGGCCACAGGACTGGAAAAGGTCAATCCTCATCCCAGTTCCCAAGAAGGGTAGTACTAAAGAGTGTGCTAACCATTGAACAATCATACTCATCTCCCATGCAAGTGAGGTCATGCTTAAAATCTTGCATTCTAGGCTTCAGCATTATGTGAACCAAGAGCTTCCAGATGTCCAAGCTGGGTTTAGAAAAGGAAGAGGAACTAGAGATCAAATTGCCAATTCACTGGATTATAGAGAAAGCAAGGGAATTTCATAAAAACATTTGTTTTTGTTTCATCAACTATGCTAAAGCCTTTGACTGTGTATGACAAACTGTAGAAAGCTCTTAGAGAGACAGGAATACCAGACCATCTTACCTGTGTCCTGAGAAACCTGTAAGTAGGTCAAGAAGCAACAGTTAGAACCCTGTATGGAAGAAATGATTGGTTCAAGATCAAGAAAAGAGTACGACAGGGCTGTCTGCTGTCACCCTGTTGGTTTAACCTATACACTGAGCACATGATGAGACAGATATGCCAGGCTGGATGAGCTACAAGCTGGAATCAGGATAGGCAGGATAAATATCAACAATCTCAGACATGTGGATGACAACACTCTAATGGCAGAAAGCAAAGAGGAATTAAAGAACCTCTTGATAAGGGCGAAGGAGGACAGTGAAAGAGCTGGCCTAAAACTACATATTAAAAATCCTAAGATCATGGCCTCCAGCCCCATTACTGCATGGCAAATAAAAGTGGAAAAGGTGGAAGTAGTGACAGATTTCCTCTTCTTGGGCTCTAAAATCACTGTGGATGGTGACTGCAGCCATAAAATCAGAAGACGATTGCTTCCTGGCAGGAAAGTGATGACAAACCTAGACAGTGTGTTGAAAAGCAGAGACATTACTCTGCTGACAAAGGTCCATATAGTAAAGACTGTAGTCTTCCCGGTGGTCATGTATGGTTTTGAGAGCTGATCACAAGGAAGGCAGAAGGCCAAAGGATTGATGCCTTCGAACTGTGGTGCTGGAGAAGACTCCTGAAAGTCCCTTGGACAGCAAGGAAATCAAACCAGTCCAATCTTAAGGGAGATCAACCTTGAATATTCACTAGAAAGACTGATGCTGATGCTGAAGCTGAAGCTGAAGCTTCAGTGTTTTGGTTACCTGATGCAAACAGACAACTCTTTGGAAAAATCCCTGATGCTGGGAAAGATTGAGGGCAGAAGAAGAAGAGGGTGTCAGTGGATGAGATGGCTGGATGGCATCCCAGATGCAATGAACATGAACTCAGGCAAACTCCAAGAAATGGTGAGGGACAGGGAGGCCTTGCATGCTGCGGTCCATGGGGTTGCAAAGAGTCGGATATGACTGGGTGACTGAACAACAACAACAACAATTATTCTGAGAGTTTGAATTTCACCTTTCCACCTATGTATATGAGATATTTGATATGTTTCTTAATCTCTTTAATTTTCACTTCACTCACTTATAAACAATAGCAAAAACATAGCAGTATAACACGTTATGCATTCAGTGATATATGTAAAATATCACATACATTGTGTGAAATTGATACAATAACTATTAAATACTATTATTTCCTGCTTGTAATTTACCCCAAGAACAAATTGTTNTTCACTAGAAAGACTGATGCTGATGCTGAAGCTGAAGCTGAAGCTTCAGTGTTTTGGTTACCTGATGCAAACAGACAACTCTTTGGAAAAATCCCTGATGCTGGGAAAGATTGAGGGCAGAAGAAGAAGAGGGTGTCAGTGGATGAGATGGCTGGATGGCATCCCAGATGCAATGAACATGAACTCAGGCAAACTCCAAGAAATGGTGAGGGACAGGGAGGCCTTGCATGCTGCGGTCCATGGGGTTGCAAAGAGTCGGATATGACTGGGTGACTGAACAACAACAACAACAATTATTCTGAGAGTTTGAATTTCACCTTTCCACCTATGTATATGAGATATTTGATATGTTTCTTAATCTCTTTAATTTTCACTTCACTCACTTATAAACAATAGCAAAAACATAGCAGTATAACACGTTATGCATTCAGTGATATATGTAAAATATCACATACATTGTGTGAAATTGATACAATAACTATTAAATACTATTATTTCCTGCTTGTAATTTACCCCAAGAACAAATTGTTAATATTAGCAGCAGTCACAATATTTATGCCTATTTTGTTCCCTATACCAGGAAAGCTTTTAGATTCAATTTTATTAAGGTTTCACAGCCTTGCTTTTGTCAGTTTTCAATATAACTTATGATGGTTTCTAGTTTGTTGCATGCAACTCGAACAGTGTTGCATGGAGATTCAGCTTAATTATCTTTTAGGGTAATTAGATCAGACATATAAAATAAAACTATGTGTGCATAGCATTTTAAATAAATTACATCCTAAATAACAAGATGGAATAATCTATGTTTAACACAACTGATAACAAGTAGATCATAAAATTCTGATGGCATGCTTCTAACAAATACATATTTTACTTTGCAAATAAACTACTGAGAAGATTCTATAGGGCAAAGTAGCTCTGTGTTGACTTCAACATTTCTAAGTATCTGATTACTAATATTTATCTTCCTCTCATGCTAGACTACAATTAGGATAAAGCCTTCATATGATACTTAGGTCATGACTAGTTAAAATCTGATTCACTGGCATGGTCTCTGATTAATATCTTAACGGGAATTAAAACTTATGCCCTGAGAACACTTTATCTCTTGTTCTCTCAAGTTAGAAGTCTTTTTCTCTCATAGCCACATATCATAGGATCTGAAGGTGTGGAAGATGCCTCCTGGCTGCTTGTGGCCCTGCAGACTGTGGAGCATCCTTCCTGTATTAAAAGTCTCAATGGTTTGACCCATCTCACAGAATACTGGAAATAAAAGCAAAACTAAACAAATGGGACCTAATTAAAATTAAAAGCTTCTGCACGACAAAAGAAATTATAAGCAAGATGAAAAGACAGCCTTCAGAATGGGAGAAAATAATAGCAAGTGAAGCAACTGATAACTAATCTCAAAAATATAAAAGCAACTTCTGCAGCTCAATTTCAGAAAAATAAACAACCCAATCAAAAAATGGGCCAAAGAACTAAATAGACATTTCTCCAAAGAAGGCATACGGATGGCTAACAAACACATGAAAAGATGCTCAACATCACTCATTATCAGAGAAATGCAAATCAAAACCACAATGAAGTACCATTNTCAGGTGGTCTGGTATTCCCATCTCTTTCAGAATTTTCCACAGTTTATTGTGATCCACACAGTCAATATTGATATATTATTATCAACTGCACAGGGGATAAACAAACTCTGTAGCTTAGAGTTCATTGTGTCATACGGTTCTATGTGTGTGTCTGCTAAGTCACTTAAGTTGTATTCAGCTCTGTAACCCTGTGGAGTGTAGTCCACTAGGCTCTTCTGTCCAAGGACTCTCCAGACAAAAACACTAGAGTGGGTTGCCATGCCCTCCTTCAGGGGATCTTTCTAAACCATGGATCGAACCCACATTTCTTATGTCTCCTGCATTGAAAGGAGGGTTCCTTACCACTAGTGCCACCTGGGAAGCCCAAATACAGTTGAATAGGCTTTGACAAATGAAAAATGACATATACTTACTATTTCTGTCTCCTACAGAATAGTTTCAGTGCCCTAAAAATTCCTTATACTGTAGCTATTCATCCCTCCCTCCCCCTGCCCCAAAACCCCATCATCTCTGTAGTTTTGCCTTCTCCAGGATGTCATATAGTTGCAATCACAATATATAGACTTTCCAACTGGCTTCTCTTACTTAACAATATGCTTTCAAGGTTCTGCTATATCTTTTCATGGCTTGGTAGTTCAATACCTTCTTTTCTGAATAATATTCAATACTGCACTATATAAACATAGCACAGTTTATTTTCTCATTAAGCTAGTGAAGAGTGTCTTGGTTGCTTCTAAGTTTTGGCAATTCTGAATAAAACTACCACAAAAATCTGTGTACATAAAACTTTTGCTTTTACGCAGACATAAGCTTTCAACTCCTTTGGGTAAATACTAAGGACTTTGACTGACAGATTGCACATCAAGAGTTCACTTAGTTTTGTAAAAAATTACCAGACTGTCCTTCAAGTGGCTGCAACATTTGGCCTTCCCACCAACAATGAATGAGATGTTCCGCATCCTTGTCAGCATTTGGTATTGTCAGTGCTTTGGATTTTAGCCATCCTAGTAGAAAAGTACTGGTACCTCACTGTTGTTTTAAGAAACTGGTATTTTAAAGTAGGCCATCTGATATCAGAATCTGTGGTTTTTAGTTACACTCTACCATTCCCATTTAAGATCCAATCCTTAACCCGTGGACTAGATCCTATGCTTTCCAGTCAAATCAAGGTCTTTACTCCACCCTGCAGCATCATTTTCTCCCTTTTTATTGGAACAGTCCCTTCTGCATATAAACCTGCCTTAACTTCTTTACCTTAAAAACAAAACCCTTAGGCTCATTATCTTCATGGCAACCATCTCCAAATATTTACTTTTCCTGGCTATTTATATCTCTTCACTCAATTCTCTTGATATTTTGTATCCCATTTGTATCATTTCTCCATTAATACTCTTGATTTCCATTTAACTCTCAACATAATCTGACATACTAGATTCCCCATGTATCCTGTAACACTTTTCCATTTGCTTTCTGGGATGCCATACTTTATAATTCATCCCCACTATGTTGGTCTATCACAACCAAATTTTTAAAAATATGTATCTATCTATTTATTTGACTGAGCTGGGTCTTATTTGTAGCACGTGGGTTCTACAATCTTTGTAGCAGTACACAGGATCTTTAGTTGGGGCATGGGAACTCTTAGTTGGGGCTTGTAGGATCAAATTCCCTGATCAGGGATTGAAACTGGGCCCCCAGCTTTGGGAGCACAGAGCCACTGGACCACCTAGGAAGTCCTAACTTGCTTTTATTAATTTTTCTCATGTCCTAATATTTAACTGTTTGAGAGTCCTGAGCCACGACCTTCGGCTCAGTCTTCATTTGTATGCTCTACCCTCTAGGTGATGATATCCATTTCCATGGCTTTAAATACTACCTGTAATCTGATGATTCACAAGTATATATTTTCAACCTTTCCACAGGCCCTCAGATCAGAGTCTTATATCAAATTGAACAGTTGACATGTTTACCTGGACTGAATCTAATGCTTTCTAAGCCTCAAACTGAATTTTATTTCTTGTCCCTGTCAAAACTTGCTTCTCGTATAGTGTTCCTCATTTCAATGCATGAACCGCCTTTCACCCTGATGCTTCTGCCAAACGTACATCGTCCTTCATTCCCCCCTTTCTTTTTGTCACATTCAGAATCCAAGTTGAAACAAATTCTGTTGGCTTGGCCTTCAAAATATGTCTTAAACCCAACAATGTCTCACCATACCTACTACTATTGCCTCAGATGTGCCATGCACCACGACTTCCAGGATGCCATTCACTCAGAATACAGTGAAAGTTTTGCCCTAGAGTTTATGCAATGCAGTGGCATTGGCAGTTCATGCCACCCTCACTCTTGGGTTGACAGTGCAATAATTTCTCCATAATGCTTGCTTCTTGAGGGAATTACATTGCAGAGTAAGAAGAAATGGCAACCCCCTCCAATGTTCTTGCCTGGAGAATTCTTTAATCTATATTACTGGGCTTCTCAGGTGCCTCTATTGGTGAAGAACCCACCTGCAAATACAGGAGACGAGATCCAAGTTCGATCTCTGGGTCAGAAGATCCCCTGGAGGAGGGCATGGCAACCCACTCCAGTATCCTTGCCTGGAGAAGCCCATGCACACAGGAGCCTAGTGGTCTACAGTGCACAGGGTCACAAAGAGTCGGACACAACTTACACAACTTAGTGACTAAACAACAAGAAGCTTAGGAAATACTGTTATTATAGTATTACCCTTAATACTCTAGTATCAGATATTACATTTCATCTTAAATTTAATTCACTATTTATTACTTTTCTTTGATATGTTAACATTTAAACTCTCCCTCTATTCAAAGAAGAAAATGATGTGTTCCTGATTAAAAGACTCTCAAGCAGTTTGGTATAATAGATAAGAGGATGAAGGTCAGAACATGGAATTTAAACAATATTGCCAAAAACACAGGTATGCAACATTCATGCTAGTTCTGATTTCAAACATATTTTAGTCCTTAGGAACTAGCACTAGTTTTGTAGCATCCTAGGGGAGAAGAGAGAACATGATAAATTGTACTTGCCCCAAAGATTATCATTAGCAAAAAAAAACAAAAAAAAAAAAACCCTTCCTTCACCTAAGTAAGATGCAATCAACATAAATTCCTGTACACATCTATTTAGAAAATTGTTTATTAGATCATTAAAATGGGATTTGAAGTTGTAAGTGTGGAATATTATAGTCAATTCTATTTTCATTCTGAAATTTTCAATTATGCCTTTAAATATAAGGCTGAAGACATAAACCATGTCTTCTTCCTGCCCCAAACCAAAAGACCTACATCACTTAAAATACTACTTTCTTTTCTATTCTAGAGAAAGAAGTTTAGTCATTTGCAGTACAAGTGAATCAAGTTGTATAAATTAGTTGCTGCTTAAAATACCTGCATTTTAAAAATAATAATTACTTTAAATTATTCTCTTCCCTTCTGCTATGTTAGTTATAGTATCTTTGTTGTAATTCTTGATTGAATCAAGTAATATAGTCCTCCTGTGATTTTCTCAGACTTACTAACAAGATCCTGTTAGTCCTTACTTTCAGATATCCTGGGACTCTGAGTAATGGGGAGTTTGGTTGCACTCAGCCTTATCTTTCCCGTCCATTCACTGTGCAACTTCTAGTAAGCCATCACAAATCTAGTTGGGTCAATGGGTTCATCAATAAAATTGTAATACTATTCTCTCATAATGTCTTATGAGATATTTAGGCGTCACAGGTTAATTGAGGAAGGTATGTGAGATGAGATGCTGAACATAGTAGCTTCTTTTTCTTTCTTCCCTTTCCTGCCTGCCTCATCAAACGCTACATTAAAACAAAGTATACATCTCTCCTGATTGTTCCTTGATGGACTCATCCTATCTTTTTCTAAGTCTTCTCCTTTGATGACAAAACAACAATAAAGGAAACATTTTTTTCTAATAGTTTTCTTTTCTTTTGCATCAATAATTCACCCATTATGAGTTGAAAGAATACTCTTAGTTTCCATTCAATTCAAATTTGAAAGAGACACATGTACCCTAGTGTTTATCACAGCCCTGTTTACAATAGCTAGGACGTGGATGTTCAACCTAGATGTCCATCAGCCAACGAACGGATAAGAAAGCTGTGGTACATATACACAATGCAATATTACTCATCTATTAAAAATAATACATTTGAATCCATTCTAATGAGGTGGATGAAACTGGAGCCGATTATACAGAGTGAAGTAAGCCAGAAAAACACCAATATAGTATACTAATGCATATATATGGAATTTAGAAAGATGGTAACGATAACCCTGTATGTGATACAGCAAAAGAGACACAGATGTCAAGAACAGAGTTTTGGACTCTGTGGGAGAAGGCAAAGGTGGGATGATTTGAGAGAATAGCATTGAAACATGTATTATCATATGTGAAACAGATTGTCAGTCCAAGTCCAATGATGCATGAGACAGGGCACTCAGGGCCAGTGCACTGGGATGAGCCTGAGGGATGGGATGGGGAGGGAGGAGGAAGGGGGGTTCAGGATGGGGACACAGGTACACTTGTGGCTGATTCATGTCAATGTAGGCAAAAACAACTACAATACTGTAAAGTAATTAGCCTCCAATTAAAAAAATAAATTAATTTATTAAAATAAATAAATAAAATTTCTTTTAAAAGTATAGCAAACTGATCTTGAATTTTAAGCATAATATTTCTGGTGATTTTATCACTGAGAATTGTATATTGACTACATTTTAATAAAATGGCTCTTAAATTAGGGAAAGAACTTGAAAACAGGAATTTCACTAAAACATTTTTGGTGTTCTTTGTGCTATGGTTTTAGCACATGAGATGTAGATGACTTTTTAAGCATTATCTGAACTGGTAAATAAGTTTCCCTTAAAGTTCAATACCCATTTAAATCCAACCCAGAACAACATCATGTTACCTTATTTGTAAGGTATGATAGGAACTTTAAAGCTTTTGGTGTCTATAGCATCTCCTCTGTAAGTCATTTGCCTGAAGGAGTTATCTATTGCCTAGAAGACAAAGGCCCTGAAGCCTCTTAACACAGAAAAAAAGAAATATTTTCCCCAAGAAATAATTTAATGCCCATATGATCAATTAATGCACACAAAGGAAACAAGAATATACAATGGAAGAAAGATAGTCTCTTCAATAAATAATGTTGGAAAACTGGACAGCTACATGCAAAGGAACCAAACTGGATCACTTTCTCCATTATACACAAAAATTAACTCAAAATGGATTAAAGATTTATATGTAAGGCCTGAAACCATAAAATTCTTAGGAGAAAATATAGGCGGTAATTTATCTGACATTAGTCTTAGCAATATTTTGGAGGATATGTCTCCTTGGGCAAAGGCAACAAAAACAAAAATGAACAAGTACGACATCATCAAACTAAAAACCTTTTGCACAGCACAGGAAACAATCAACAAAATGGGAAAGCAAACCACTTAATGGGAGAAGATATTTATACTTGGTATATCCAATAAAAGGTTCATATCCAAAATATATAGCAAATATATACAATTTGATATTTTTAAAAATCCTGACTTAAAAAGGACTATAAAAAAACATTGTCTTGGAATGTTTTTCCAAGACACTGGAAACATTTTTCCAAGAAGACATACAGATTGTCACAGATGCTTGAAAAGATGTTCAACATCACAAATCATCAGAGAAATTCAAGTTAAAAGCACAATGAAATAACAACTCACACTTGTCAGAATGATTGTTATCAAAGAGACAGGAAACAACAAGTGTTGGTGAAGAGGTGGAAAAAAGGGAAGCCTCGTACATTGTTGGTAGGAATATAAACTGGCAGAGCCACTAGGGAGAACAGTATGAAGTTCCCCAAAATATCACAAATAGAATTATACAGTCCAGAAATTCCACATCAGAGTATTTATTCAAAGAACATGAAAACACTAATTCAAAAAGATATCTGTACCCCTATGTTCATTGCAACACTATTTACACTAGTCAAGACATGGAAAAAAAGCTAAATGCCCACCAACAGATGAATGGATAAACAAAATGTGGCATATGCATACAATGGAATATTAGCCATAAAAATGAATGAAATTCCCATTTGTATAAACATGGATGTGCCTGGACATTATGCTCAGTGTAATAAGTTAGATTAAAAACAAATATTGTATGATTTAACTTATATGTGTGACTCATAAAAACAAAACACAATGGGAACAGACTCACAGATACAGAACAAACACATATGGTTGCCAGAGGGGAGAGAAAAGGGGACAGACTAAATAGGTGAAGGGGATTAAGAGGTACAAACTTTCAGCTGTAAAATAAATATGTCATGGGACTGTCATGTACAACATGGGAATACAGTCAATAATATTGTAACAACTTTGTATGGTGACAGATGGTAACTAGACTGATTGTGGTAATTTTTTCATAATGTATAGAATTATAGAATCACTAAATTGTAACCTGAAACTAATATAATATTGTGTGTTCATTATACTTCAGTAAAAATTAAATTTTCCTTTTCTATTACATAAAATGTGGTATCAATAAATTTTAATAATAAAATAATGATTTCAGCTATTGCTATGTTTTATTTCATATATTTTTATTTCTTCTTCCCCTTAAAATATCTTGGTTTTTTTTTTTATTAAAATATTCAACATTGAAGATTTAACACCAGAGATTTAGCAGTAAATATAATATTTTTGGTTTAAGATTTGGAATTCCTTCATCAAAAGAAAATTTTCCTTATCTAAGTTTGGCTAGTGTACATAGAAACACGAGGAAAAGGTGGCTGGGAAACCTTTAATCAAATTAGGACTAAATTTAAAGACAGCTAAGGCTGGAAGAATATATAAGGAAAGAGAATGAGCAGGAAATGATAAAGCCATTTCATGAAGTTATTGGCTGGTGCATATCTTAAGATAAATAAATGTGCTTATTAGTATCAACTTAGTCATACTAAGTAAAGTACTCTCCATTAAGAAGACATTTTCTAAAAAAGGGGGAATACTGCCATTGCTGAAATGATTAACAAAGTTGTTTTGCAGCTGACAAGAATAATATTTTGGTATATATTCACATATATAATGCTGTGCATGTGTGCTCAATCGAGCCCAACTCTTTGTGACCTCATGGGCTGTAGCCTGCCAGGTTCCTCTGTCCATGGGATTTCCTAAACAAGAATATTGGAGTGGGCTGCCATTTCCTCCTTCAGATTTTCCCAACCCAGGGATCAGACCTGCATCTCCTGCACTGGCAGGTGAATTCTTTGCCTGCTGAGCCATTGGGAGGGCCCCATATATATACACATGTATATATATGTCTATATATATACACATATATGTATATGTTTATATATTAACATTATGTATTAGGACATCTGTGAATACATGGTACATGACCACTGCAGAGATTACACAAAATGTACTCTACTCATTGGTATACACAAGTGATCTTTGTTTAATGCCAGTGTTGTCCACTTCTTTCAAATATTAAAAATCTAGAGCTTGTTTGTAATGAAATACAAAGCAAGAAAAAGTTATGATGATTAAGTTTTAATTTAATAATCTTCAGCTACATTTCAAGCACTCTGAATCAGAAAAAAAAAACGAATAAAACAAAATATAGATCAGGGGAAAAAGGGAAAAAGTCTAGCATAAGTCAGTGTGATGTCACTGTCTTAGAGGAGGAATAAAAGCAGACACAGCAGACAAACCTGTACCAGAATAACATTACAGGCAAAGAAACCAGTCTCAAAGAAGAGTGGACAGAAGGCAAAAGAGGGAATCTTCAAGAAGCACTTCCCTGGTGGCTCAGACAGTAAAGCATCTGCCTGCAATGTAGGAGACTCAGGTTTGATTCTTGGGTCAGGAAGATCCCCTGGAGAAAGAAATGGCAATCCACTCCAGCACTCTTGCCTGGAAAATCCCATGGATGGAGGAACCTGATAGGCTACAGTCCATGGGGTCGCAGAGTCGCACAGGACTGAGCAACTTCACTTTCACTTTCAAGAAGCACAGGCATTTTGCCTTAAAGATGATACAGACTTGTTCCCACGACAGATGCTTCCACAGAACTCACTAGCCTTGAATCCACTGATTTTAAATACAGATGTAAAACTAGCAAATTACAGTAATTAGGGTAAGAAACTAGGTTAAAAGTAACTGTTATTAAGTACTGATCACATACCTTATCTCATTAATCCTCACAACAACACCTTGAGAGAGGTGCCATTAGCCTCATTTTACAGATGAGGAAACTAAGACTCAAAGTGACCAACCAATCACCTTCAGTTCAGTTCAGTCACTCAGTCATGTCCGACTCTTTGCAACCCCATGAACTGCAGCACGCCAGTCCTCCCTGTTCAATACCAACTCCTGGAGTTCACTCAAACTTATCTCCATTGAGTTGGTGATGCCATTCAGCCATCTCATTCTCTGTCGTCCCCTTCTCCTCTTGCCGCCAATCCCTCTCAGCATCAGTCTTTTCCAATGAGTCAACTCGTCGCATGAGGTGGCCAAAGTACTGGAGTTTCAGCTTTAGCATCATTCCTTCCAAAGAACACCCAGGACTGATCTCCTTTAGAATGGATTGGTTGGATCTCCGATCACCTTGGTTTACCCAAATGGAAAGCAGCAACATGGAATTCAAACCCAAACTCATTTGATTTCAAAACTTTCTCTCTTGCTCATATACAGAGCAACCAAGAAAGGCAGCCTATATGCTATTTTATGATTTGTGTTGAACTCTAAAGAACAGTCAAGCTAAATAGAAGACTTTTGGAAACTAGACTACTTGAAAAAACGTGTTTCTCTCTACTTTGCCTAGAACTAATTATAACAATGTTTACATCATTTGAATGCTGACCCAGTGCAATGCTACATACCTGCACTGACTGTTTCACTTTCTTATAGATGTGTGGCATTATATACATACAACCAGGAATTTGAGTTTCCAGTTCCTGTCTCCATTTAAAATGGAGCAAATGTAACTAAAGAAATGTTCTGCCTTTAGCAGATAAATTTTAATTGAACAAGTCCTGAATAATCATATTCAGTCATCAAAATGAGTAATACGTCAACCTCTTTTTATCTAGGTCCCTGTAGCATAGCACCCGGAGAAGGCAATGGCAAGACACTCCAGTGTTCTTGCCTGGAAAATCCAAGAATGGGGGA
Source organism: Neotragus moschatus (assembly GCA_006410615.1). Taxonomy (NCBI): domain Eukaryota; kingdom Metazoa; phylum Chordata; class Mammalia; order Artiodactyla; family Bovidae; genus Neotragus; species Neotragus moschatus. The sequence continues at coordinate 235,428 of SJYA01003049.1, forward strand.
GCCTGGTGGGCTGCCATCCAAGGGGTCGCACAGAGTCTGACACGACTGAAGCGACTTAGCAGCACCAGCAGCAGCACAGCACCACTGACTCACTGGACATGAAACTGAGCAAATTCCGGGAGACAGTGGAGGACAGAGGAGCCTGGTGTGCTACATTACACCATCCATGAGGTTGCAAAGAGTCGGACACAACTTGGAGATTGAACAACTGCTTTTTCAATATAAATATAAGGTATTAATCTACAGTTATGGAAGACTGAGAGTGAATAGCCAGGCATTTGAATTGTCTATACATTTCCCAAATAGGACATATAATACAGTGATTGTAAGTGATATGACCCAGGGTTCTCCAGGAGAAACAGAATTAAAGAATTGGCTCATGGGATCATGAGGGCTTGCTTACAGAAGTGAAATTTGTAGAGCAAGACAGTAGGCTGGAAACTCAGGCAAGAGCTATTGCTATAGGACTGAGGTAGAATTTCTTCTTCCTGAAAGAAAGTTCAATTTTTACTCTCAAGGCTTTCAACTATTTAAATGAAGCTTTCCAAAATTATCTAGTCATCTTCTTTACCTAAAATCACCTGATAGTAGATGCTAACCACATGGACAAAATACTTTTGGAACAACACCTAGATTAGCATCTGATTTAATCACTGAGCACCACAGTCAAGCCAAGTTGACACATAAAACTAACCATCACACTGATACAGCACAATATTTCTCAAAAGTACATGTTAAGACATTCCTGGGGGGCTATAAGGAAACTTTTTAGGAGTCTGTGAGTCACCAAGTTAAGGAAAAGATGGATATTAATTACAGCTTTTTTTTTTTTTGTAAAATCTCTCTTCAGATAGACTGACGTCCTCTATTTTGCTCTTCTGTGTTGATTTATTGCCTCAAACATTTGACTTTCATTCTCTTCTTATACCAGTTCAATATCCTCATAAACAACCATGTACTTCGTGTTTTCTACTCTCTAGAGTGATACAGTAAGATGTCCTGACAAGAACGGAAACACTCAAAGCACAGGTAGTGACATTCTTTCCCAGGATGTAAAATGTCATTGTCTGGTTTTCACCTTATTCAGCTCAGTCACTCAGTTGTGCCCGACTCTTTGCAACCCCATGAACTACAGCACGCCAGGCCTCCCTGTCCATCACCAACTCCTGGAGTTCACCCAAACCCATGTCCATTGAGTCAGTGATACCATCCAACCATCTCATCCTCTGTCATCCCCTTCTCTTCCTGCCCTCAATCTTTCCCAGCATCAGGGTCTTTTCCAATGAGTTAGCTCTTCGCATCCGGTGGCCAAAGTATTGGTGGTTCAGCTTCAGCATCAGTCTTTCCAAAGAACATCCAGGACTGATCTCCTTTAGGATGGACTGGTTAGATCTCCTTGCAGTCCAAGGGACTCTCAAGAGTCTTCTCCAACACCACAGTTCAAAAGCATCAATTCTTTGGCATTCAGCTTTCTTCACAGTCCAACTCTCACATCCATACATGATCACTGGAAAAACCAGAGCCTTGACTAGACGGACCTTTGTTGGCAAAGTAATTTCTCTGCTTTTGAATATGCTATCTAGTTTGGTCAAAACTTTCCTTTCAAGGAGTAAGTGTCTTTTAATTTCATGGCTGCTATCACCATCTGCAGTGATTTTGGACCCCAGGAAAATAAAGTCAGCCACTGTTTCCACTGTTTCCCCATCTATTTGCCATGAAGTGATGGGACTGGATGCCATGATCTTAGTTTTCTGAATGTTGAGCTTTAAGCCAACTTCTTCACTCTCCTCTTTCACTTTCATCAAGAGGCTCTTTAGTTCTTCTTCACTTTCTGCCATAAGGGTGGTGTCACCTGCATTTCTGAGGTTATTTGATATTTATCCCGGAAGTCTTTATTCCAGCTTGTGCTTCTTCCAGCCCAGCGTTTCTCATGAAGTACTTTGCATATAAGTTAAGTAGGTAGGGTGACAATATACAGCCTTGACGTACTCCTTTTCCTTTTTGGAACCAGTCTGTTTTTCCATGTCCAGTTTTAACTGTTGCTTCTTGACCTGCATACAGATTTCTCAATAGGCAGGTCAGGTGGTCTGGTGTTCCTATCTCTTTAAGAATTTTCCACAGTTTATTGTGAACCACAGTCAAAAACTTGTTAGTATTCCTTGGTTGAATTATTTGTTCAAGTCAATGTTGCTAAAAGAGAGAGAGATCTTTTTAACACTTGAATATAATCTTCAATGAAAGTCTCATGTGTCAAACATAGTATTTCATCTCCTCTCTGGGGAAAGATAAAATCTGCATGCCCCATTTCTTGACAGTATGAATTTTTCTACATTGATTTTTCTGGTCCTCTTCTTGAATGTTTGTTAGCCAAAACACTAATACTACTGACGTGATTGCTATACTCCGTAGTGTATCTGGAGATACAGACTTCTTGGAAAATACTTTTAAATTTCCTTGCTAAGTTTATCTGTACATTCTTAACCTATCACTCAGTAACCCCAATGATGAAGCAAACATTGTTCACTAACTGCTATTACTGCTTCATTATGTATCTTTAGAAAAATTGGTTCTGACTTCAGCATTTAGAGCCTCATATGAATAAGGCAATAGCCAAGATATACTTAGAAAATGGTCACTTTCTAAAACAAAATGATAAATGTTCTTATTGTCACTTTGAATTGGTAGATTAGAATAACACTTCTTTAAGAGTATTCACTCTAGTACTAAGTAGTCTTCTTACTGATCTTGGCTTAGATGTTGTCCAAATACCTGTCCTTTGCCTATTCTCTTTATCAATTTTTAAAATCAAACAGACAGCTGAAATATTTAGGCGTTCCTTCTAATTTCTCCTATTTTTACTGAGTTTCTTTTTTTTTGGAATTATTTCCAGTTATTTCCCACTGGTCTTCCTATATACGTTGGTCAAAATACAAGGCATATTCTGAGTATCCAGTAAGGCAAAGCAATAAGAAATCATCCCTGGCATAAACATTCTAAAATTTATTTTTAATTAGGGGATAATTGCTTTACAATGCTGTATTGGCTTTTGCTGTATGGCAATGTGAATCAGCTATAGGCTTCATATATCTCTCCTCCTTGAACCTCCCTCCCACCCTCCCCTCATCCTACCCCTTTAGGTTGTTATAGAGCACTGGGCTGAGTGCACTATGTTATATATGCAGCAACTACCCATTAGCTATCTATTTCACACATGGTACTGTATTCATATATGTTTCAATGCTACTCTCAATTTGTCCTACACAGCCATCAAATTTTAAAAAATTATAATAATGTGGTAGAAACATTCCAAAATTAATGACTATAGTTCCTTTGCTACATTTTACAGATCTGAACTGGAATTACCCTTTTGTAATGATATCATCACAATTTTATTGGGGGGATAAGGAGAGAAATGAATTGTCTCATGTGAATGTAATTTTGCAGAAGATATGTTTCTGTGAAGGAACAGGGGAAAGTATCTGTAGCATACCTACTTTGTCCAGGCACTATTAATAAGTATTCATTGGTTTTTTAACTCAGCATATCAACATACACAGTTGTTATTGCAAGTACATAATGCCTTATAATGAGGTCATTCAGGCTAAATATGTCCTAAAGTTTAGAATTATTCAAGTTTTAGAGTCTGAGGTATCTCCTAGCAATCAGTAATATTAATTTTACCTCAATGAAATATATAAATTACTTCACAGAGTGAAATAAGGAAGGACCATAAATAACCTCTTGTCAGTTCTGGTCAGATTTGCTGTAAATGGGCTCAGGTCAGACCTGGTTTTGCTGCGAGAAAAAAAAAAAATTGTTTTCAATGATGTTTGGATTCCAGAATTATGAATAAGGGCTACCTGTATATGGGTTTCACAGGTGGCACTAGTGGTAAAGAACCCTCCTGTCAATGGAGGAGACCTAAGAGACGGGTTCAATTCCCAATCCACTCTAGTATTCTTGCCTGGAGAAACTCATGGTCAGAGGAGCCTGGTGGGCTACAGAAGATCTCTTTTGTATAGTTCTTCTGTGTATTATTGCCACCTCTTCTTAATATTTTCTGCTTCTGTTAGGTCCATACCATTTCTGTACTTTTTTGTATCTATCTTTGCATGAAATATTCCTTTGGTATCTCTAATTTCTTGAAGAGATCCCTAATCTTTCCCAATCTATTTTTTCCTCTATTTCTTTGCACTGATCACTGAGGAAGGCTTTCTTATCTCTCCTTGCTATTCTTTGGAACTCTGCATACAGATCGATATATCTTTCCTTTTCTCCTTTGCCTTTCACTTCTCTTCTTTTCTCAGCTACTAGTAAGGCCTTCACAGACAACCATTTTGCCTTTTTGCACTTCTTCTTGGGGATGGTTTTCATCATTACCTCCTATACAATGTTATGAACCTCAGTCCATAGTTCTTCATGCACTTGTCTTTCAGATCTAATTCCTTGAATCTATTTGTCACTTCCACTGTAAAATCATAAGAGATTTGATTTAGGTCATACCTGAATGGTCTAGTGGTTTTCCCCACTTTCTTAAATTTCAGTCTGAATTTGGCAGTAACGAGTTCATGATCTGAGCCACAGTCAGCTCCCAGTCTTGTTTTTGCTGAGTATATAGAGCTTCTCCATCTTTGCTGCAAAGTATATAATCAATCTGATTTCCGTATTGACCATCTAGTAATGTCCATGTGTAGAATCTTCTCTTGTATTGTTGGAAGAGGGTGTTGGCTATGACCAGTGTGTTCTCTTGACAAAACTCTGTTAGCCTTTTCATTTTGTACTCCAAGGCCAAACTTGCCTGTTACTCCAGGTATCTCTTGACTGCCTACTTTTGCATTCCTATCCCCTACAATGAAAAGGACATCTTTTTTGGTGTTAGGTCTACAAGGTCTTACAGGTCTTCATAGAACCGTTCAGCTTCAGCTTCTTCGGCATTAGTGGTTGGGGTATAGACTTGGATTACTGTGATATTGAATGGTTTGCCTTGGAAACAAACAGAGATCATTATTTTGTTTTTTAAGACTGTACCCAGGTACTGCATTCTGGACTCTTTTGTTGACTGTGAGGGATATTCCATTTCTTCTAAGGGATTCTTGCCCACAGTATAGATATAATGGTCATCTGAATTAAATTCGCCCATTCCAATCCATTTTAGTTCACTGATTCCTAAAATGTTGATGTTCACTCTTGCCATCTCCTCTTTGACCACTTCCAATTTATCTATTCATGGATCTATTCCAGGTTCCTATGCAATATTGTTCTTACAGCACTGTACTGTACTTCCATCAACAGTCACATCCACAATTGGGCATTGTGTTCACTTTGGCTCAGCCTTTTCATTCTTTCTGGAGCTATTTCTCCACTCTTCTCCAGTAGCATATGGGCACCTACCAATCTGGGGAGTTCATCTTTCAGTGTCATATCTTTTTGCCTTTTCATACTGTTCATGGGGTTTTCAAGGCAAGAATATGAAGAGGTTTGTCATTCCCTTCTTCAGTGGACCACGTTTTTCAGAACTCTCCACCATGACCCGTCCCATCTTGGGTGGCCCTATACCACATAGCTCATAATTTCATTGAATAAGACAAGGTTGTGACTCAAATGATCAGTTTGGCTAGTTTTATGTACTTGTGGTTTCCATTTTGTCGGCCCTCTGATGAATAAGGATAAGAGGTTTGTGGAAGCTTCCTGATGGGTGGGACTGGCTCTGGGGTAATCTGGGTCTTGCTCTGATGGGCGGGGCCATGTGCAGTAAGATTAGGGATACAGAATTTAAACATAGACCTGTTTTGATTCAGAGAACATTTTTGTTGTTGTTGCACCTAAATTAAAGATTTACATATGTATATTCTTTAAGAATCAGTGCAAAATTGGATTCTCCAAGGGGCACAAAAAATAAATCTTTCAAAGATTATCCATCACTGAATCAGTATTTTAAATATGTGTGAACAGTTTTCCATTGTGATCACCAATCACAACACCATGGGGAAAGTTATTTTTCCAAGTTTTAGTAGTTAATTTGTATTCAATAAAAGGAAAGTTTATGTGTGCTCCTTACTCATCTAATTTCAGATTAACTCAGGGGCTATCAAGAGGTTGTTCTGACACTGAAAGTTCGATGCTAGATTAGATTTGAAGACCCCATGAAGCTATTATTTTCATGGCAATACCTGTGGGCTGTTTAATTAATTATGGTTTATGTTCACATCTATTCCCAAGCTACAAAAAAAGCCTCACTTTTTGAAGCCTACAAGAGTGTGTAGGCTATGAACAGGTATTAACTGGATATCACTGGTGTGTTGACAGTGCAGATTTGCCTGGGCAAGAAAAGCTGGCAGTGTACTGCAAATACTCTAGGATGCTACTCAGCCAGAACTTTGACAAGGGTTTTTAGAAAAACATGATGTTATCCTGAATACCAGATGCTGCGTGCTAAAACTTTTGGACCAAATAATCCTTTATTGGAAGGCCAAATGTTGTCCCCAAGTGTTGCAATCAGCCAGAATTTTCTACACTTACCACTCTACCTTAGGTGAACTTCCCATGATTACACCACAAACAAAGAAACAGAGTAATTCTAATGGAATGTGTTAAGCTGGAAATAAGTGACACGATTATTACTGTATTAAGTGAAAGCTTAGGTACAAGTCATAAGGTCTAAGACATGGGTTCTAAAAATCATTGTCATTGCTGTTGTTTTCGGTTATGGGAAGCCATATTACAAGATAATCCTTTATAACAAAATTTTACATTATGGTCAAGTTAATTAGAGATTTGGCAAGCAAATTTTTATTGCATCCTCAATTTTGATGTTAGTATTTTAATGACTATAAAAACAAACTTTAATTATATTTAAATCTTGACTAATAAATTTTGGAAACTCAAGTAATAAAGCAATTAGAAACGAAACATTGTGATCAACATTCAGAAAGTTAGAGTTATTACGACAAGATGTCAAATGTATTAGGCCTATTTTCTTTTTTTCTAATGTAGAACGTCACAATTGGCAATAATGCAAAGGTAATCTAAAACCAAATCACATTTATCTACATGAGAGAACTGGCAAATAAAAAAATTAAGCAGTCAATAATATAGATTTACTTTTGATCTCTTTTTGAGCTATTTGTAATATACATAGTATGGTGGACTAAAATTATAACACGTTGGTATACTTAAGCTTACAAAATTCCACAATTAGTTTGAAATGAAAATAAACAATCCTCTCCTTATATTGGTGAGTCAAGCTTCTAAAATGATATCGTTCCTGAGATACAATGTGTTTTTTTTTAATGTGCTGGAAAAATTCTTTAGTCACAAACCATTGGAGGCCTTCTCTCATGAACAATGCAATTGTATTCATACTACTCACCATAGTTTACCTTTGACTCCTTTTCTAAAATCTGGAATAATCTATATTTCTACTATTGTTAAACAATCCCTGATATTCTCCAAAAAGGTGTTCATTATCTTTAACACTGTGTTTTCATGGCCATTTACGGATACTTACATAAATACTTTAGTCTGTTTAGAACATTTTCTCACTAAGCAACAATAATTTCATTTATAATATCACAAAATGCATTCACAGAGAAACTATTTCATTGACTTTAGATATGGATGTCCTTCAAACTGCTCATGTTTATAGCTGAGATAGAAAATACATAATTATATTGTCCATTATGATAGTTACTCAGGTATAGGAATCGAAATATCCCCAGAAAAGAAATAAAAATACACAAAAATAAATTGGAAAATTTCAACTGTGTTTTTGTTTGTTTCTGGCTAAAGATAAAAATAAAGAGAACTGAATAAAATAAAAACAGATTAACTATACTGGCATTTCATTTCAATTTAATCACGACATAAAACAACTGGCTAGCCCAGAAAAGGGAATTTCAACATACAGCAAAATATGATCAAAGTAGATTGAGATAAAGATTTGTTGCTGCTCTGTATTGAGTCATATCCTAACTACAAGACCAAATTAGAGAGGTAAGAAATGACATGTAGAAAGGAGGAAGAGTTGGCCCTTTTTTAATACCATTCCAATGGTTTGTGACACATTTATACCTATTCTTCCAAAGTATGTATAAATTCATAAAATGGCTTTGCCCTCTGTTTGACTCATTATTTATTGAACATTATTTATTTGAGGCAATCTGAAAGCCTCAAATATCAAAGATCCAAGGGCCAGGCTGTAAAACAGATAAACATTATATATTAGCAATAGTTATGAACTAACAAGCAGAATACTTGCATTAATATATTAGTCAAGGTTCTACATAGAAACAGAACCAATAAAGTAAACTTCCACATTTATTTATTATAGGAATTGGCTGAAGCTTGGCATGCTGCAGTCCTTGGGGTCACAAACAGTCAGATACAACTGAGCGATTGAAGAACAACAAAAACAACACGTATTATGGAGGCTGAGGAGTCCCAGCATCTGCTGGCTGCAGCTGGAGACCCAGGGAAGCCAGTGCTGTGATTCAGCCTGAGCTTTAAGACTCCGGAACTAGCAGCTCCTCCGTTTGAGGGCAGTAGAAGATGGACTTCCCAACTCAAGGAGAGAGAGAAAGAAATTTGCTCTTCCTCTGCCTTTTGCTCTACTGGAGTCCTCAGTTGGTTGGATGCTGCCCACCCAGATTGGTGAGGGCAGATCTTCTTTACCCATTCTACAGATTCAAACACTAATATCATATGGAAACGACACCTAGAAATAATGTTTTACCAGCTGCATACACACCTCTTAGCCCAGTCAAGGAGACACAAAAAATTAGTCATTAGTACTGTAAGAAAAAAAAATTTGGTTAGAAACATCTCCATTAGAAGACTTGTTAATTATTATAGAGAAGATAGAGGAATTTCAGTTCACTATTTTTGGAGTATTTAAATTTTGGCAAGTTTAACATAGAGCCAGTATCCAGTCCTTGATTTTGCAGGGTGAGAACCTGATTACTTCAGTTACTCTGGTTTGACAGGAGGAGGGGATCCAGCGCTTGAAAACCTATTTACACTATTCAAACAATCTCACTCCAAAGAGAAGACAGAGACAAGAAGGTCAATTTGTTATTTTTCCAAAGGAAAATTATACATTAGACTATCATTTCCCTAGTCAGTGATTCTCTATACTCCTAAATGAACTTATTCAATGTTTCTATCATCACTAATTATTTAAGGCTAGACAACACATTTTACTTCTTTATCAAAGACAAACCCTGGGAAATGACTCAAACATCTTTGTTCACTGGATTCACCAAATCCAAATTACTCTTTCCTACCTGGTTAGCTCCACTGCCTGGGGCATATGCTTGTTGAGTAAGAAGTCTGACACAATACAGTCTACGGTTAATTTAAGTGATTTCTACCTTGGGCGTTTTCCTGCAGTTTGATTCAAATAAATTAAATACATTTGCTGCAACTCTATTATGCATAGCAAAAGAATATAATCTGGTGTGTCATTCCTAAACATGGTAAGTGGAAAGAGCAGTGAGTTTTCAAATGAGCCTTTCTAGGCTGTTTCTACTCCTCAGTATCTGTCAGACATTGCACAGTTTACTCACTCTCTACATCTGTTTTTCAGCTATACATTGGATAGTTATATATGTTACAGATTTTTTTTAATGTGTATTCACCACATTTATAGATACGTTGCAACTAAAGGTAAATTACCTTATTAAAATATAATGGAAAACGTCAGCGCAATTCCTGGAACTCATTAGGTGATTAATAATGTTTAATTAACTCATTCTTCTTATCCTCAATTTTTTCAATTAATTTTTTTTAATTGGAGGATAATTGCTTGAGAAAATCATAATTCAAAAAGACACATGTAGACCAACGTTCACTGCAGCACTATTTACAATAGCCAGGACATGGAAGCAACCTAGACATCCATCAACAGATGAGTGAATAAAGAAGTTGTGGTACCTATATACAGATGTGTTTTAAGGATAAAGTCATATGATAAAATTGTACTCAAATGCTTTTTAAAATATAAATTGTGTCAATGAAAGATACTTTACAGGCAGGACTTGATCTGAACACTCATCTAAGGGACTCTGAGAGTCTTCTAGAGGCAATTTTTTTCTGGATGTCCTGAGCCCCTCCTCAGAATAGTCACAGGAAATGGAGATCTGCTCATCACACATCATGCAGCCAGCAGTGCTCATCAGTGGGAAGTCACCTCATCAAACATGAAACTAGGGAATTAGAGGCTCCCTCCTAATAATAAAATAGGAAAGTGGAAAAATGAGAAAATGATTTCAATTTCTTTAATGGTAAATTATGAGCACTATATTAGTTTGCCAGGGCTGTCAAAACAAAATACCATAGACGGGGTGGCATAAGAAACAGGAATGTACTGTCATAGTTCTGGAGGCTGGAAGCCCAAGAGGAAGGTGACAGCAGGTCTGGTTTCTCCTGTGGCCTCTCCCCTTGGCTTGCAGACAGCCCTCTTCTCACCATTTCCTCACACAGCCTTTTCTCTGGGTGTGTGCTTCCCTTTTTATAAGGATACTTGTCACACTGGATTAGATCAATATGGTCTCATGATCTCATTTAAACTTTAACTCTTTAAATATCCTACTTCCAAATGTAGTCACTTTGGGAATTAGAGTTTTAACATACAGATTTTGTGGAGAAAAAATTCAGTTTATAACAAGGATCTATACAAATAAAGTAGTGATGGAAATAAAGTAAAATAACATCTGAAAGACATTTCCGAGATAGAATCAAAAGCATCGTTTGATCAGCTGAATGTAGGAAGTGGGAAGAATAAGAAAAGAGTTAAAAAGGCTTCACCGGGCATTTGGTCCATGTCAGATGTTTTGCTAACGTGCTGAAGTTACAAGGACGAACACGAAAGACACAATTCTGCCTTAAAAAAACATGCTAATTTTGAAGTGGCAAAATGAAATCCTACATTCTAATACTACCTTAGCTACTCCGCTTCATACATAAGCCTCAAAATATATAAATTCAAAGATTTATTTTTGAGAGAATATAGGTATTGGGATTTGGTAGACCCTGTTTTAATTTATGAAATTATAATTCACCAGCTTTGTAATCCTGAAGAAGCTAATCTATCTGAACCTCAGTTTCTTCATGTGCAACATGTAAATAATAATATACACCTTACATGTCTGATATAAGAATAAAAGGAAATGATGTATGTAGGGTGTGTAGTACGTGGCCAGGTCTACAATAGACATTCTATAAATATTTTAATTAAAAAATTCAGATAACTTTCAATAATAAAAATAATGTTTGCTTTCCATGTGGGAGAAAGAAGGAAGACAGACAAGGAGTAGGGGTGTGACATACGAGGAGAGAAGCTGAATGAGGTGAATGAGAAATCGAAGAAGCTCTGCTTCTTCACAATTATGATTAGGATCGGTCCTCTCCTTCTCCTCAAATTTACTGCAGCCCAGAGACTCCAACCATGATTTAGTACAGTGGTTTCCAGCATCTTTTTCGGTATGAAGATTCCCACTTAAAATCAAAAAGGATCCAAATAGTCTAGCAATTATTTTATGTTTAGTAATTACTTTTTAAGAAATATATAATAATACAAATGTACTTTAAATCCAATAAAATTTTAAAATAAATTTGTATTTTATTTATCATATTGAAAAATACTCATAAAGATATTGCTATAATATGTATTTAATTTACAGATATGTATGTATGGACACGAGCCTCTTTGAAAAAAGTTTAAAAGACTCCAAACATCTGTGGCCCATACATTTGTATCTACTGGCTATTCATAGATCACAAACAGCAAAATAGGCAGATATCTACAACTAACCTAGTAAACTTGATCAAGTAATTCATTTAACCTCTTAGAAACTCCATTGAAATATCACTGATATTACCTGCTGTACCTCTATCATTAAGCAACAGTTAAGTACAAATGAGAAGCATTTAAAAGTTCACAAGGAAATGTCTGCTTCTCTTTCCTTACCACACTGGAAGTAACAGAAGCTATGGAAAGAGAAACTTCCATGAAAATGTGACACTATACTAGCAGTAGTGGTAGCAGTGCTATTGAATAGTAGGAGCAATCTTCCAGGGAAATTACCAAATTATTTTTCTATATTCTAGTTTCTTTAGGACCTACACCCTGCACAGCATATGTGGTATCTCCAAAATTCATGTTTTCTTCAGCTACTAAATGGAAAAATATTTCTTAAACTAGTGAAAAACTTCTATCATACTACATGGTATTTTTTATTAGGGGAAATCACACAATAATATTGGCTAAATGAAGTTTTATATAGACTTTCTCACCTTCTTATAGAAAAGTAAAACCCACAAGTGTTTTCTAGAGGAAGATCATCTGATAATGTGGAGTTACTGCTAATACTGCCCCTTTGGTAGCATCAGGAAAACAACCCAACATTTGATGGTGGCGAAGGATGGAAAGGAATAGATATGTGAAATAAATTTAGAGAATTGCTTAGAATGAACCAGTGAATCTATCTGGAATGGGAATTCCACTTGCATTTATACATAAGTTAATAACCAGTAAGTAATTCATGTCCTCTCAAGGAGTTGAAGAATACAGAAAAGAGAGAGCCAAGAGATTTAAAGTCAGATGAGAAGCTATAGGAAAATAAACAAGCCTTGTCACTTATTTTCTATTATAAATTTTACCCTAAGCAAAAAAATTCTATCTTGGATAAATGTATTCTCCAAGGACAAAAATCAATGCTCAGTAAGGCACAGCCTTGCAAAGCTTTCCAATAATGAAGACTATTTATTCAAAAGTTAGTGGCTTTTCAAATTAAAGGATCTAAAGCAGCTATAGAAGCTATTTGAAACTGTCCACAGGAAGCACCAGAAGATTAAAAGACTATAAACTATTAGACACCTTATAACAGAAGAGCAAGTGGAAGAGACAGCCTGACTGATTCCAAAGAGAGATAAGAAGACCAGGGAAGCACTCCCAGCAGGACAGAAGAGTTGGGGGTGGGAGGGAGGCAATTAGATAAGACTGTAGGGGGAGAGGAAACCGGAGGAGACTCCATAAATGCAAACATCTTTCTCAATACCTTCACTTGCTCAGTCCAAAGCCCAAGCTGACACATCCAAGTGAATTTCATATCTGATTTGCCTGCTTTCTAGCTTGATATTATATTTCACTTACAACATCTTATCAAAATTATCTTTTCAATCAACCTAGAGAGCTTTGTTTTCTAAAGATTTACTCAGTATTTTCCTCAGAGACTCATTTCCAGACAACCTGTTTCTCATTAGCTGGAATAAATGGGAGTGTGTTTACAGCACAGCACCAGACTTAAAAGAGTTCTTTCCTGGGGAAGCTGGTCAGGGATCAGCAGCTCTGTCACCTAAAGGAGCTAATTTCAGTGCTTTGCTATAACATAAAACAGAGTATTGGTTCATTAACATAGTCTTCAAAAAGCAAACTGCAAAACTCTTCATGATGTACAGTTTTGCTTTGAACACAATTTTAAGCAGTTCTAACATACAAAAATCTATTTATGCCAAACAGTTATAATATGTACTGACTATAAAATATTTAACCTGTGTTCAGCAAATGGTGATGGTCCACTGAGGGCAACATGGAAACTATGAAAATAAGTTAAGACATTCTTAAATTGTTTACACTGTGGTAACTAATCCAACTTTCTATATAAATAAAACCTTCAGAAATCAATTTTTGTACCATGAGCATGCTGAGGAAAAAATGTCAGTTTAGCCAATTACAAATAATAGGGATCTTTCAGTGGAAGTCAGCAACATTATCAGAAGATGTAATTAAGAATATTTACAAATATGTTGATGAAAGAATATTTGCACATATTTTTATCATTGTAAACTATTTCTCAAATGTCTTAGCCAGCAAAACCAATAATCATAAGCAGGACAAAACCCACTTACATGAAGTCACACTGTATTATTATCTGACCTATCTTCTTGTCATGAAGCTAATGTCACTGCCAAGGTAGTCCAGGCTTACTAAGACCATCAGTACAGTGAGAGTAAGAAACTCAGACCAAAGACAATGTAGGTAATTTACACATAAATAATTGCAAGTGTGGTATCTGATATTTTGCTCTCTTTGGGTTTACACATAACTATTTAATATAATATTCCTATGATAGCAGTAGTAAGAACAGAATGTTAGAAATAAGCCTGAAACTCAGTCCTTTAAATAAAAAACATATACCAGGAATTCTTTTAAAGAATGTAGTTTTATTACTATATTTAATATTAAGCAAAAGTTTAGCCCCAGATGTTTTCAGCAATATTCTAGGATGCTTCTCCTTCAGTTATTAAAAGGTGATAAATTACTACCAGAAGAGAAAATTCAATTTTAAGACATTATTTATTTCTCAAACAGCTCATTAATTACTTGACTATAGGCTAGTAGCCATATGACATTCACATATATAGTCACATGACATTTAATTTTGTTATTCTTACTACTACAATATAAATTAAACTTCAAAAAATGTTTTCATAAAATTATTTTGTAAAGAAATTTACATTAACATTATATTTTTCTTGGTAAGGAAAAGTAAGTCCAAGTTCAATTTTATAAAATATAATCTGATTCTTGAGTTCTCAACAAATTTCTTTGTTGGACACAAAACACAATATACTTTTTAAGAGGGCTATATGTAGGGTAAAAATAATTCCAATGGCTGTTTGGTATAAAGAGAAAAAATTATGTATACGGTGATGAAAATATTTTATATTAATTACTGTAATCATTACTCCTTCTAACTATTGAGAAAAATAAATTATGAATGTACACTATCCATAAATTTCTACTTCAAATAGTGTCTCAAGATAGAAAAAATTCTGCAGAATATTTTTGCATATTCCCAAGAGGGTGTAAAGAGACTAGATAAATAGAAGTGAGAAGGGAAATATTAACATAGTAATTCACTCCATTAGAATGGGAACTAAAACAGATTCAGCTCAGTGAACTGGAGGTATGATCATCTGAAAGTCACCCAGGGTAAATTGCTCAGAGAACCACAGTGAAGTCACAGGACAGTTTCTACTGTGACCACCCACTGGGAATGTAGCTTTTGCCTAGAGCTCCCAGAGGATGACAAGATCCCATTGACACTGCAGAGGAAGGTGTTCTGGAGAAGGCACCAACACACTCATTTTGTGAATGTTTGTCAACTGAAGTCCTTTGATCAGAAATTGGAAACAAAATAGGTGTTTTGTTTTTATTTTTTTTTTAATAAAAGAAACTTTGAGGTTATGGTGCAGAACTGGCTAGTCTGGCAACTTCCATAAGGGCAATTTATACTGATCCAAATTTAGTTCACGATTTACCCTGCACTTAGCTAACAATGGGCTTCCCTTGTGGCTCAGCTGGTAAAGAATCCGCCTGTAATGCAGGAGACCTGGGTTCGATCCCTGGGTTGGGAAGATGCCCTGGAGAAGGGAAAGGCTACCTACTCCAGTATTCTGGCCTGGAGAATTCCATGGACTACAGTCCATAGGGTCACAAAGAGTCGGACATGACTGAGCAACTTTCACTTTCACTTTTCACTTAACCAACAATAAGGTCATTACTTTATGGCTATTTTTTCAGAATTATTCAAATTTACTTCATTTTCATAAATTGTACCTCAAATTGATTCAAAGAAAAACAGGAAACCTATTCCCTTGAATTTTAGCAGAATGACTTTTGGAAAAAGAATTCGTCTCTCAGAAGTTATTCATAGGAAAATGTAAAATATTGAGAGGAGGAGTCTGTGGGGCCTTGAACTTAGAAAGAAGATGGAACGCCTGAAGTAAAGGTTTTCCTTCCAAGCAACCTAGATGTCCATCAGCAGACGAATGGATAAGAAAGCTGTGGTACATATACACAATGGAATATTACTCAGCTATTAAAAAGAATTCATTTGAATCAATTCTAATGAGGTGGATGAAACTGGAGCCTATCATACAGAGTGAAGAAAGCAGAAAGAAAAACACCAACACAGTATATTAATGAATATATATGGAATTTAGAAAGATGGTAAGGATAACCCTATATGCGAGACAGCAAAAGAGGCACAGATGTAAAGAACAGACTTTTGGACTCTATAGGGGAAGGAAAGGGTGGGATGATTTGAGAGAATAACACTGAAATCTGTATATTATTGTATGTGAAACAGATCGCCAGTCCAGGTTTGATGCATGAGACAGGGTGCTCAGGGCAGGTGCACTGGGATGACCTTGAGGGATGCGATGGGGAGGGAGGTGAGAGGGGAGGTTCAGGATGGGAAACACATGTACACCCATGTGAATGAGCAGCAAAAACCACCACAATATTGTAAAGTAATTAGCCTCCAATTAAAATTTTAAAAATTAAAAATTTTTTAAAAGATTTTTCCAAGCAGAATAATTTAGTTTTGTTTTATTTTTAAATTGAGATAAAATTCACATAGCTTAAATTCATCATTTTAACCATTTTAAAGCATACCATTTCAGCAGCTTATATAGTATATTCAAAATGTTGTACAACCATCACCACTACCCAATTCTGGATAATTCCCATCATCCAAAAAAGAAACCACATATCCATTAAGCTGCCATTCCTCATTCCCTCCTCCCCTGTCACTGAGCAACCACTTTTTGTCTCGTGTCTTCCTTGTCTCTAAACTTCCTCATGCTGGATGTTTCACACAAACAAAATCTAACAACACAAGGTCTGATATAGCTGTCTTCTTTCACTTATTAAAAATAAAAGCTTTCAAGATTTGTCCATATTTTATCATGTAGCAGTAATTCAATCTTTTTTGATGGCTAAATATATTCCATTGCATAGATTATACACATTTTTTGATCCATACATCAACTGATAAAATTTGGGTTGTTTCTACCTTTTGTGATTGTTAGTAATGTTGCTATAAATCCTCATATTAACTATTTGCTTGAACACGTTTTCACTTCTCTTGGATATATACCTAGTTTTGAGGAACAGCCAAATTGTTTGCAACTGTGGCAGCATTTTACATTCCCACCAGAAATATATGAGGGCTCCAAATTCTCAATATCCTCAACAATACTTATTAATTTTTTTTTACTACACCCATCATATTGGTGTGAAATAGTACCTCAATGTGGGTTTGATCTGTATTTCCCTAAAGACTACTAATGTTAAGCATCTTTCATATGCTATTGGCTATTTGAAAAACTTCTCAAGGAAAATAATGTCTGTTCAAATCCTTTGCTCATTTTGTAATTTTGTTATTGAATTGTAAGAGTTCTTTATGTAGTTTGGATACTGAATCCTTAGAAGATATGCTTCAGTCCAGCCACTACACGATTATGGCTGTGGGCCTTTCAGGAATGCCCTTTGTCAGGTTGAGAAGGTTCAGTCTGAAGGACTTTTTCTTTCTGCACTTTCTGTAGGGTAGGCGTACTAGCAATGAACTCTTTGTCATTTTGTTGTTGTTGTTTTTATGTATCTGGAAATGTCTTACTTTCTCCTTCAATTTAAAAGACAATTTTTTCCTTTCAGAACTTCAAATGTGTCAACCACTGTCTGCTGGCCTCACAGTTTCCAAGGGAATACCAGATGTTATTCTCTTATTGAGGATCATTTCCTTCTATGTGACAAGATGCTCCTGCTGTTTTCAGGACTGCCTTTGGTTTTTGAGAATTTGAGTATGATGTGTCTTTGCTTTTATTACCTCTTCAAATATTTATTCTGCCCCCTTTCTCTCTCCCCTTCTGAGCCTCCCATTATACCTATGTCAATAAGCTTGATGGTACCTCACATGACTTTTAATCTCTGTTCATTTTTCTTAATTCTTTTTTTATATTTCTGTTATTCAAACTTGACAGTCTCAATTGACCCATTGTCAGGCTCACTGATTCTTTCTTCTCCATATTCAGTTCTGCAGTTGAGCCCTTCTATTCAATTTTTCATTCCAATTTTTGTAGTTTTCAACACTAGAATTTCTATTTGGTTTCATTTTATAATTTTAATCTCTACATTAATATTCTTTATTTGGTAAAACAATTCTCATGTTCTCCTTTAGTTGTTTGGCCATGGTCTCCTTTACCTGTTTGAGCCGATTTTAAATAGCTGATTTAAAGTCTTTAGGTGTTAAACTCCATATCTTGGCTTCCACAGAGACAGTTTTTATTAACTATACTCTGTATTGGCCATATCTTCTTACTTCTATAGATGTCTCTCTTTTGAAAATTGTATATTTAAAATATTATAACATGGATACTCTAGAAATCCATTCTTTCCCTTTCCCAGGGCTTGTTTTCTGCTACTTAGAATTGCTCAGCTATTTTTCTGAATTTATTTTGTAAAATCTGTATCCTTTGTCATATTTAGCCACTAAAATCTCTATTCTGTTAGCTTATTGTCAGCTAGTGATTGGATGGTGTTTGTAGACCCACAATGTGTTTAAGACATGCCTTTACCACTCAACTAGTTTGAACTCTGCCTTAGCTTTCACTTCCTGCTTGTGCAGAACTTGAAGGTCAGCCTGAGGTGAAAGCTTAGGGCCTTCTCATGTCTTTCCTGAACAAGTGCACAGCCTGGGGCATCCCCATGACCTTGAAGATATCCAGGAATATGTCAGAGATTTTTAAAGTTCTTATTCCTTCAAAAATCTCAACCCCCATACTGTCTTCCTAAGCTTTTCGGTTGTCTATTTTTTGCTCCAACTTTCATCCACTGCCGCAGGCAGCAGCAACTAATATGTTGCTTGTAAATGCTTTTAACAAACATTACCCTTTTGTCCAGGTACTATACTAATCAAAAACAAACAACAATTCTTTGCAAATGAGATCCAATCTACTGCCTCCAGAACTGGCATCTGTAGAGGGAATGTGAGCTATTATCTTCAAGGCCACTATCAAGGTGGTGAGTAGGAAATGAGACCTAATTAAGTTAAAACACCATCACACTCTGTGGTCTTACTGAGGTTCAGCTTCACCTCCTCTTTTTAAAATAAGGGCATTTCACTGGTTGCTGCAAGCTATTAGTTAAATTCCAGATTTCCAACAATGCTGATCCTGACAGTTTTTGCCTAGATTGTGTTGCTTTTATGGAGAGATTGACGTAAAGGTTTCAGTGAGCTAGTTAAGGCTCTTTTCTTCCCTTTTTTCTTTATTTTTTTGGATAACATTATATTATTTTGTTTACTTGTTATTTAATCAGGAGAGGATGTTGAAATCATTTTATAGAACACTTTACAGAAAATAAAAATCAGTAGAGCAATTCATCTATTTTTTCTAAAATCAGTCACCTACATATTCTGAAAATTATTAAAAATATATGATGTAAAATATATTATTCTAGTATTAATGCATGTGAAGTATGCAACTGACTCTTGTCTCAAAAACATGCCAAAGATAGTTACTGGCCCAGTTACATTACTAATCAGATTGCTGACTATAGTAGCTCATCATGGACAAACTCTTAAGGACAGAAAATAAACGCAATATGTTGGTATGAAAGTATAAAAGTGATTGTCAAGCCAATTTTAGAATTCCAATAATTCAGTTCTTATTTTTCCATTATCTCATTATATAGTAAGCTATAAAATTATTTGTAATGAAGTAGTTAAAACTATGATCATACCCAGTATTAGAGGTATTCCTTTTTTTTTTTTTTTTTTTCATTTTTTGAAAATTGTGCATTGTGAAACTTACTTAAGTGGTTCTCTCCTTCTGGGTGTTTGGTTCACATCTTTGACTATAAACATTTTTGGTAAAAGTTTAAGCACACTTTGGTACAGAATTTGACAAAATTAAAAACGCTAAATTCACAATAACATACACTAAGTAAGTTTCCTAAAGGCTAAATCAATTATTTTGTTGCATTTGCACTATGTACTTGGTCCATTATAGAAGTGTATTTTGATGCAATAATAATAATATATTGCCCTCTATGGTCTATACTCATGAAACTAACTGTTTACACTTTCTAGTAAGAATTACTTTTCCTTTATGAAACTTTGAATAGTCAAATTAACTATGTCTCATATCTATAGCTAGATATAACTTACTCTAGACAATGTTACAAACCTGAAGTCTCACTTTCTGTTGATATTCTCCTGGCTAAATATCCCTTGGACTGCAAGGAGATCCAACCAGTCCATTCTGAAGGAGATCGGCCCTGGGATTTCCTTGGAGGGAATGATGCTAAAGCTGAAACTCCAGTACTTTGGCCACCTCGTGTGAAGAGTTGACTCATTGGAGAAGACTCTGATGCTGGGAGGGATTGGGGGCAGGAGGAGAAGGGGACGACTGAGGATGAGATGGTTGTATGGCATCACTGACTCTATGGATGTGAGTTTCAGTGAACTCTGGGAGTTGGTGATGGACAGGGAGGCCTGGCATGCTGTGATTCATGGGGTCACAAAGAGTCGGACATGACTGAGCAACTGAACTGAGACATTGTTACAAACCTGAAGTCTCACTTTCTGTTGATATTCTCCTGGCTAAATATCACACTAAAATTATACAAATATATAATTTATATATGCAATGTTTATAATAGAAAACATAGCCTATACACATATTGATCAAGATGCAGAATGCACCTTGAAGAACATTACCCTCTTATGCCTATAGAATTGGCAGAATTTTGCCATTTTCTCCAAGTCCTGAGCCTGATTCCTAGAGCTCTAACAAACACCCATTGACTTTCAATATCTTCTTTCAAGTCTAGAAATTCCTTAATTACACAGAAATTGGCTTACTTTTTTTCGTTTCTTTTCAAACTAAGCTACTAGACCAAAGCTTCACCAGAATTTGAGCACATTTCATATGCCAGAAAGATGCTGCTCAGAATCCTTTAAGCTAGGCTTCAGCAATACATGAACTGAGAACTTTCAGATGTGTAAGCTGGATTTAAAAGGCAGAGGAATCAGAGATCAGATTGCCAACATACTCTGGATCATAGGAAAAGCTAGGAGATTCCAAAATTATCAACTTCTGCTTCCGACTATGCTAAAGACTTTGACTGTGTGGATCACAACAAGCTGTGTTAATATTTTTATAGAGATGGTAATATCAGACAAACTTATCTGCCTCCTGAGAAACCTGTATGCTGGTAAAGAAGCAACAGTTAGAACCAGACATGGAACAATGGACTGGTTCCAAATCGGGAAAGGAGTACATCAAGGCTGTATATTGTCACCCTGCTTATTTAACTTATATGCAGAGTTCAGTTGCTCAGTCATGTCCGACTCTTGGTGACCCCATGAACTGCAGCACACCAGGCTTCCCTGTCCATCACCAACTTCCAGAGCTTACTCAAACTCATGTTCATCTAGTTGGTGATGTCATCCAACTATCTCATCCTCTGCCATCCCCTTCTCCTCCTGCTTTCAATCTTTCCCAGCATCAGGGTATTTTCTAATGAGTCCGTTCTTCACATCAGGTGGCCAAAGTATTGGAGCTTCAGCTTCAGCATCAGTCAGTACAATGAATATTCAGGACTGATTCCCGTTAGAATTGACACGTTTTATCTCCTTGCTGTCCAAGGGACTCTTAAGAGTCTCCTCCAACACCACAGATCCAAAGCATCAACTCTTCAGCCCTCAGCTTTCTTTATGGTCCAACTCTCACATCCATACCTGACTACTGGAAAATCCATAGCTTTGACTAGACAGACCTTTGTCGGTAATGTCTTTTTTTTTTCTTTTTTGTTTGCTAATATGCTATCTAAGTTTGTCATAGCTTTTCTCCCAAGAAGCAAGCATCTTTTAATTTCATGGCTGCAGTAACCATCTGCAGTGATTTTGGAGCCTCCCCAAATAAAGTCTGTCACTGTCTCCATTGCTTCCCCATCTATTTGCCATGAAGTGATGGTACCATATGCAGATACATCCTAAATACATCATGTGAAATGCCAGGCTAATGAATCACAAGCTGGAATCAAGACTCCCAAGAAAAATATCAACAACCTCAGATATGCAGATGATACCACTTTAATGCAGAACATGAAGAGGAACTAAAGAGCTTCTTGATGAAAGTGAAAGAAGAGAGTGAAAAAGCTGGCTTAAAACTCAAAATTCACAAAACTAAGATCACGGCATCCAGTCCTATTACTTAATGGCAAATAGATGGGAAAAATGTGGAAATAGTGTCAGATTTCATTTTCTTGGGCTCCAAAATCACTATAGACGGTGACTGCAGCCACAAAATTAAAAGACGTTTCTTTCTTGGAAGAACAGCTATGTCAAACCTAGACAGTGTTTTTTAAAAGAGACATCACATTGCCAACAAAGGTCCATATAGTCAAAGCTATGGTTATTACAGTAGTCGTGCATGAATGTGAGAGCTGGACCATAAAGAAGGCTGAGTGCCAAAGAAGTGATGCTTTGAATTGTGGTGCTGGAGAAGATTCTTGAGAGTCCCTTGGACAGCAAGGAGATCAAACTAGTCAATTATAAAGGAAAATCAACACTGAAGATTCACTGGAAGGACTGATGCCAAAGCTGAAACTCCAATACTTTGGCCATCTGATGCAAAGAGCTGACTCATTGGAAAAGACTGTTACTGGGAAGTATTGAGGGCAGAAGGAGAAGAGGATGACAGAGAATGAGATAGCTGGATGGCATCACTGACTCAATGGAAATGAATTTGAGGAAATTCATGGAGATAGTGATGGACAGAGAAGTCTGGTGTGCCGCGGTATATGGGGTCACAAAGAATCTGACACGACTTAGTGACTGAACAACAGCAGCAACAACCTTCTTCACTGTAAGTTTAATTTGTAACCTGTTTATTCCTAAAAGGAGAGAACATGTTGGAACCTTAACAGATGCTACAAGTAACTGAGAGTGGAAGTACTTAATCTATTCTCTGAACACTACAAACTCTATTTTGTTTTTTGTTAGTGGGAAAGAAACATGAATACTGCTCTTTCCCCATAAACATTCACATTCAGTAAGGAGCACACATACACCACGGCCCTCTCACCATAGAGCCTTTCAAAAGAAGATGGGTGTAAACTTTCAGCGGCATCAAAGAAGGAAAAAAATTCTGTAAATTCATTTTCTCACTAAGGTTATAACCTTATGTTTCCACCCCAGATCTCTAATCTATCCATATACCTTAAATCTAAGCCCCTAAATTATTTTTCCTCCTTTATATAAGTGTGTATTTTACTTCTATTATTTTTGTTAATTTATATTGAATAAAGTACATCTAATTCTGAAAGTTATTATTTCTCTGAGAATAAGTTGTTCCTAAAAGTTCAAGGCAGTTAATCTTCAACAGACTTTCCCTGTAGTTTTAGCCTTTAAATACAGTAATTATCTATAAATCAGCATATGGTACTGTACATAGGATACCCCCAGATAACATTGATAAATCTAATACCTACTAAAAAAAGAAATATTCTACAGGTGGTTTACTTGGTACTACATAATAAATTACTTAGCTTTCTATGTCTCAGGCTAATCACCTGCAAAATAGACTGATATAGGGGCAGAGTGTTAATTATCTAACCCAGAACTTATTTCACCTTGTGCCTGAGTAACAGAAACAGTTTTATGTGGATTAGTCATGCACCCAAATACAGATTACTGTTCCATGTCTCTTGGCAACAGCTGACTCCTCAAATATCACTGACACAAAAATCAAAGATACATAGAACAATGTTGAGTCTATTGCTTATGTAGTAAGGGGGAATACCACCTTAATAAGCTTTGGCAGTGAGAGCTGAAAGTTTGATTTAAGGCAGGTCTTGAAAAGCAGGAGTTTGATTAAGACTAGTTACAAATCCAGACACAATCATCTAGGATTGGTGAAAACAATAAAGCTAGGATTTTTAAAGAGAAAGATCCAAATAATCTTAAGGTGTAAACTGTCTCTGGATGCTTCCACTGAAGAACTGAAAGATTTTTAGGAAAGTCCCTGTAAAAACAATCAAGCTATTTGTTCGAGGAATTCTAGGAAAGTAAAGAAGTGCTAATGAAGATAATGGCATAGAAAAATCCTGTTAACATAGTCAGCAAAAAAATTTCTGTTGCCATTGTTCAGGCTGAGTATGTGAACAGATTTGATTCTCATTTCTTTGTGACCAGCTATGGTGTTATAACTATTCTTTTGTATAACAGAGGTACTCAAAGTGCTCTATGGACCTTCGGAGAATTTTCTTTAAATGGAGAAGTCACTGTATCTTCCTACCTGATGCCTAGAATTCAGCTGTAATGTCTGAAGCTGGAGCAGCCACCTTAGCCTGCATGGTGAAGCACAATGCAAAGAATATGTTGTCTATACAACAGTTACTCTCGCAGTTTTAGATGACCTACCTCTGCATCTTTTATATGAAAAAATAAACTCTCATATGTATAGGTGTTCTTATTACTGTTAATTAGTTTTGTTTTAATTTTCTGATGTATATATCAAATCTGATATATACAGGTAACTGATACAGGGGTGGTAACACACTTATATCACTGCACAGTTGTGATGATTAACAGATGGATACACGTGAGGCCCTTAGAATGGATTCTAATTTTCAGTAAGTGTAACACTATTGTGTTATCTAATTCCCTCCTTAGTTTCAGAGTTTAGGAGTTAGGAAACAAGTTAGATTTAACTCCTAAGAAACCGAAAAGAGAAAAGAGAAGTCAGAAAGAGAGGCAATTAATAACAGATATAAACAAGAAAAGAACCATTAAATATTGAACGCATTTTTTCAGAAACTCAGAGACTTTCAATTGTATTGTTGTTTGAATTGCTAAACTGTGTCCTACTCTTTGTGACCCCATGGACTGTAGTCCACCAGACTCCTCAGTCCATGCGATTTCCCAGGCATGGGAGTGGGTTGCCATTTCCTTCTCCAGGGTGTCATCCCAGCCCAGGGGTTGAACCCACATCTACACACATCTCCTACACTGCATGTAGATTCTTTCCTGCTGCGCCACTGGGCAAGTACATCATGTGAAATGCCAGGCCGGATGAACTACAAGCTGGAATCAAGATTACAGAGACAAGTAACAACCTCAGATATGCAGATGATACCACTCTATCAGAAGAGTGTGCAATTTCCTTGGTTCTGTCTCACTGCAACAAAGATTTGAAAGAGTGGATCAGTGTTACAGCTTGGTTACAGCTTGTTTACAAGGCATGAGGAGGGGCTGACCCCAATGGAGAGGCCCCAACCGATCTTGGCTCCCTCTTTTTATAAGTTTTGTCTCTTCCCCACTGAGCCTACCCTATGCAAATTAGGGCTGGCCAGAAAGGGGCATGTTTGTTTCACTGAGTTTCTCAGTCTAGCGTGCAGATTTTTCCTTTGTTCCCTTTTCTTGGGCTTTTCCCTTTCTTTGTCTTTTAGCCACTGCCATTTTGGACTCCTTTTTCCTATTCTAACTGCCTAACAGCTCTAATGGCAGAAAGTAAAGAGGAACTAAAGAGTCTCTTGAGAGTGAAAGAGGAGAGTGAAAAAGCTGGCTTAAAACTCAACAGTAAAAAAACTAAGAAATAGCATTAGGTCCCATTCAGTTCAGTTCAGTTGCTCAGTCGTGTCTGACTCTTTGTGACCCCATGAATCATAGCACGCCAGGCCAGGTGCCATTACTTCATGGCAAATAGAAGGAAAAAAGTGGAAGCAGTGACAGATTTTATACTCTTGGGCTCCAAAATCACTGTGGACAGTGACGGCACCCATGAAATTAAAAGAGGCTTGTTCCTTGGAAGGAAAGCTATGATAACCCTAGACAGCATATTAAAAAGGCAAAGACCTCACTTTGCTGACAAAGGTCCATATAGTCAAAGTTATGGCTTTTCCAGTAGTTCTATATGGATATGAGAGTTGGATTATAAAGGCTGAGTGCTGAAAATTGATGCTTTTGAATTGCGGGACTGGAAAAGACTCTTGAAAATCCCTTGGACAGCAAGGAGATCAAACCAGTCAATCCTAAAGGAAATCAACCCTGAGTATTCCTTGGGAGGACTGGTGCTGACACTGAAGCTCCAATACTTTGGTCCACCTGATGCGAAGAACTGACTCATTTGAAACGACCCCGATGCTGGGAAAGACTGAAGGCAAAAGGAGAAGGGGGAGGCAGAGGATGATATTGTTAGATAGCATCATCCACTCAAAGGACATAAATTTGAACAAACTCTTCCAGGAGATAGTGAGGGACAGGAAAGCCTGGCATTTTGCAGTCCATAGGATTGCAAAAAAGTGGGACATGGCTTAGGGACTGAACAACAACAACATAATAAAGAATTTAACTGATCATTGTCCCCAGTTCCTAGGAGGATGCCTTTAAGCTCTTGCTGCTGCTGCTGCTGCTGCTGCTGCTGCTGCTGCTGCTGCTGCTAAGTCACTTCAGTCGTGTCTGACTCTGTGCGACCCCATAGACTGCAGCCCACCAGGCTCCCTCGTCCTTGGGATTCTCCAGGCAAGAACACTGGAGTGGGTTGCCATTTCCTTCTCCAGTGCGTGAAAGTGAAGTCGCTCAGTCGTGTCTGACTCTTCGCGACCCCATGGGCTGCAGCCTACCAGGCTCCTCCGTCCATGGGGTTTTCCAGGCAAGAGTACTGGAGTGGGGTGCCATTGTGGAGTGTCTTTGTTATTCAAGCTGGGTCTCTCAGCCCATACCCTAAGGGCATATTTGATAGTTGATGCTAACAAGGTGACTCGTCATGGACACTTAGACAGTTCATGCTAATAAGATGCCTCAGAACAAAGAGCCAAAGAGATCCACCTCATGATTAGAAGGTTGAGGTATTGTAATGGGGTCACAAAGAGTTGGACACAACTGCGTGACTGGGCAGGCAGACAGACAGACAGACACACAAACACATATCACACACACACACACACACATACACACACATGCATGCAGACACACTGTGATTTCAATCTCACAGGGGAAGGGAGGAAGGCTGGAGACTGATTCCATCAGTCATGTCCAGGTGAGGAAGCCCCAGTAGGAGTTGTGGGTGCTGAGCTTAGGTGAACTTCCCTAGGTAGCACCCTCCTGAGTACTGTCACCAGTTGACAGGAGGTTATGCCACTGGGGCCCCTCAGAGAGATGAGGAGGCTTCATGTTTGCCCACCCTCACCTCCCAGATTTCACCCTGTGACTCTCTCCCTTTGGCTGGCTCTGATTTGTAATTTTGTAATAATAAAACTGTAATAGTAAGTACAGCACTTTCCCAAGTTCTATGAGTCATTCTAGTGAATCATTAAGTCTACAAGGCCAGTGGAAACCCCCAAATTGGTTGCCATCTTGTTAGAAGTGAAGACAGCGTAGTGGCTGGTGTCCAAAGTGACAGCGGCTCTGTGGAGGACTGTGTCCTTAACCTGTGGAGTGTGACTCAGAAGTCACTGCAAAGACAAGGGGAGGTTGAACTGCCCGTCAGGCTTTGGGAGGATGAGTTTTGCTCTGGACTCAGGTCCTTCCTGCTCTCAGCCCCACTGCGCCCTGCTGGCCCCACACCTGTGCATCTCTTCACCTCTCAGGCACTGCGGACTCACACTAAACAAGACAATTGCAATAAATACCAATAATTTAACATTTAAAACTGAAGAGGAAATACAGCAGTACTTAATGTGACTTAGGATTATACTACTTTACAGAAGATAAAGAGAACAAGCTCCTTATTTTAAAGAGCAAACATCTAAAACAGCAATGTGAATTTTCAATGAAAATTCTTAATCACAATAGAAATTGTGCCAATTTTGGAAATAGTTCTTTTTGAAACATAGCTCAAAACATCTGATTCAAGAGTAATTTTAACCAAAGAAAAAAAAGTAACCTATATTACTTTTTAACCAAATTTTGGCTAAGGACTTACTTTAGGTCTACTTTACTGGAGAATAAAATCCTTATAAGGAACTAAGACACTTGTCTGTGGCTTTTAGTTTTGACTCACTAAATAGCAATCAGCTATTTTTCACAGATGATCATTTTAATTAATTATATTTTCCATTTTCATGTATCCATTTTCTCTGACAGTACGTCTCCATGAGAACTTTCTGTGACTTTCAGAAAATAAAATTATTTACATAGGAATTTAGCAAATATTTATTAAACTGATGGCAAAAAATAACTAAGCAGTGTGTCTCCCAGCATGTCAGTATTTATATACTCTACTCCAGACAGCCTGCTCATCAGCCATCCTATTTTATTTCCAAGTATTTTCAAACATGCTTAACACAAAAACTCGTTGCTCTGACAAAGTTTTACCAAAAGTAAGACAGACAAGTTCACTAGAGGTGAGGTGTCATCAATGATGGTGAGCAGGCATAGACCAACTCCCTAATCCAAGAAACTTGGGATTCTTCTTAAATTTTCCCTTATTCCCTGGGTCCAGGCCAGCAAACTTGATAGTGTGATTGGCATCTGATCCACGGGCAAGGGGTCATTTAAATCAAACAGGAAATCACAGGAGTGAGGAGTAGGGTGTGAAGTATGAGCTATAGACTAAGTCAGACCAAATGCAGTGACTCCTGAGCTATGATGGGACTTTCTCCCTGCTCCGTTAACCTAGGCTCAGATGATGGTCAGTAGTACGCACGGTCCGAAAAAACATCTGGTGAAAGTTATACACTCTTTCCCTTCCTTAGTTTCAAGTGGTACCACTCTGCATCTTTCCTGATCCTAAATTTCTCACTGATCAGCTCAAAACTGTACCTAAAACTGATCCTCCCTCTCTACACGACACTCAGAGTTTGGGGTTAACCCACTTATAACACTGCTCTGATCACAATCATATCATTTCAGACGGAGTTAGTGCTAAAACAGCATCATTAAGATTTAAGTGTACTACTTGGCTGATTTCTAGACATTCCAAAGTTGAACTTTTTGTGGGGGAGGGGGTTATCTAACACTTATAAAGTTCCTACTATATGCCAGGCACTATATCAAGTGTTTTACAATTAATAACACTTAAGATTATTTTCATATAATCATTCCTAATTTACAGATGAGACAACTGGTGCACAAAAATAGTTAAATATTTGTTCCATGTGACCCAGCAGCAAATGGTAGAGTAGGAATTCAAAACCAACTTCTAAGCCCCAGACTTCTGAGCTGGTTTCTTCTGTTATGTAATCATCCTAGACTTGAACAAACTGGCCTTTTTGAGGTAAGGAATGTGAGTCAACTAGTTATCTTGGTAACAGTAACTTCAGTTCAGTTCAGTCACTCAGTCATGTCCGACACTTTGTGAACCCATGAACTGCAGCACGCCAGGCCTCACTGTCCATCACCAACTCCTGAAGTTTACCCAAACTCATGTCCATTGAGTTGGTGATGCCATCTAACCATCTCATCCTCTGTCATCGCCTTCTCCTCATGCCCTCAATCTTTCCCAGCATCAGGGTCTTTTCCAATGAGTCAGCTCTTTGCATCAGGTGGCCAAAGTATTGGAGTTTCAGCTTCAGCATCCGTCCTTCCAAGAATATTCAGGACTCATTTCCTTTAGGATGGACCAGCTGGATCTCCTTGCAGTCCAAGAGACTCTCAAGAGTCTTCTCCAAAACCACAGTTCAAAAGCATCAATTCTTCAGCACTCGGCTTTCTTTATAGTCCAACTTTCACATCCATACATGACTACTGGAAAAACCATAGCCTTGACTAGGTGGACCTTTGTTAACAAAGTAATGTCTCTGCTTTTTAATATGCTGTCTAAGTTGATCATAACTTTCCTTCCAAGGAGTAAGAATCTTTTAATTTCAAGGCTGCAATCACCATCTGCAGTGATTGACAATCTTTACACTTACACAAACTATTTTTAAACAATAGTTATAATTTTATAAACTATAGCATTATTATGCCAAATAAAATGTTTTACCTGACAGAGCATTATTAACTATTTTAATGTTGAAAAAAATAACAACAGACACTAGCATTGCACATGATCACTGGTCAACAGTGATTGATGTCTGATTCTCTATCTTTGGAAGAATAAGTAAACTTTTTTTTCTTGTGGGATTCATTTGGTAAGAAATAATAGAACTATAATTGAATTCTTAAAATCATATTTTTCTTATATTTCACAATGTATGTGTATTCCTATATATTCCTATACTGAGATGCAGGTCAGGAAGCAACAGCTAGAACTGGACATGGAACAACAGACTGGTTCCAAATACGAAAAGGAGTACGTCAAGGCTGTATATTGTCACTCTGCTTATTTAACTTATGTGCAGAATACATCATGAGAAATGCTGGGCTGGAAGAAGTACAAGCTAGAATCAAGATNTGGCATGCTGCGATTCATGGGGTCGCAAAGAGTCGGACACAACTGAGCAACTGAACTGAACTGAACTGAGATGTAATCTATGTATAAATGTATCACCAATTCTCAAGCTCACCTTACTTTTTTGGTCTCTTCAAATTTTACACACATTGTACTGTCACCAGAAGAATATCAATACCTAGCCTTAAAACTTAAATCTTGCTTCATAAAAGCATTTTTCTGGTTAACTCAACCTCAAATATATGTCCCCTATAACATTATGTTCTGCCCATTTACTTTGATTTCAAGAGAGGTACGAAAACCATAATCTGAAATTTAATTTATCATTTAAATTTTTATACTTTTGTTACTATTGTTGTTGACTTCTTCATTCTATTTCAAATTTCTGAACTCAGGGACTTTATGGCTGAGTTTTCTACTTCCTAAACCAACATTCATTTTGTTCATAGTAGATAATCAATCAGTGACATGAGAGAAAAGGATTTACCTTTACTGAAGACCAACCTTGCATGTGGCAACAGTAGGCACCGGAGCACATACTGTTTGATGTAAAAAGTCCCTGCCCTCACACAGGTTGGTAGGTGCCAAATATACTACCGGATCAGTGCAGAAATAGCTCCAGAAAGAATGAAGAGATGGAGNAGTGACATGAGAGAAAAGGATTTACCTTTACTGAAGACCAACCTTGCATGTGGCAACAGTAGGCACCGGAGCACATACTGTTTGATGTAAAAAGTCCCTGCCCTCACACAGGTTGGTAGGTGCCAAATATACTACCGGATCAGTGCAGAAATAGCTCCAGAAAGAATGAAGAGATGGAGCCAGAGCAACAACAATACCGAGTTGTGGATGTGACTTGTGATAGAAGCAAGGTCCGATGCTGTAAAGAGCAATATTGCATAGGAACCTGCAATGTTAGGTCCATGAATCAAGGCAAATTGGCACTGGTCAAACAGGAGATTGCAAGAGGGAACATCCACATTTTAGGAATCAGTGAACTAAAATGGACTGGAATGGGTACATTTAAATCAGAAGAGCATTATATCTACTACTGTGGGCAAGAATCCCTTAAAAGGAATGGAGTAGCCATCACAGTCAACAAGAGAGTCTGAAATGAAGTACTTGGATGGAATCTCAAAAACAACAGAATGATCTCTCTTCATTTCTATGGCAAACCATTCAATATCACAGTAATCAAGTCTATGCCCGACAAGTAACACTGAAGAAGCTGAAGCTGAACAGTTCCAGGAAGACCTATAGGACCTAGAAATAACTAGGAAGACCTACAAGATCTAGAAATAACACCCCAAAAAGATGTCCTTTTCATTATAGTGGACTGTAATGCAAAAATAGGAAGTCAAGAAACACCTGGAGGAACGGGCAAATTTGACCTTGAGTACAGAATGAAGCAGGGCAATGGCAAATAGAGTTTTGTCAAGAGAACACACTGGTCATAGCAAACACCCTCTTCCAACAACACAAGAGAAGACTCTACACATGGACATCACCAGATGGTCAATACCAAGATCAGACTGATTATATTCTTTGTAGCCAAAGATGGAGAAGCTCTATATAGTCAGCAAAAGCAAGACCAGGCGCTGACAGTGGCTCAGATCATGAACTCCTTATTGCCAAATTCAGACTTAAATTGAATAGTGTAGAGAAAACCACTAGACCATTCAGATATGACCTAAATCAAATTCCTTACCATTATAAAGTGGAAGTGAGAAATAGATTCAAGGCATTAGATCTGATAGACAGAGTGCTTGAAGAACTATGGATAGAGGTTCATGACATTTTACAGGAGGCAGGGATCAAGACCATCCTCAAGAAAAAGAAATGCAAAGAGGCAAAATGATTGTCCAAGGACGCCTTAAAAATTTCAAAAAAAAAAAGAAAAAAAGAGAGAGAAGTGAAAGGCAAAGGAAAAAAGGAAAGATATATCCATCTGAATGCAGAGTTCCAAAGAATAGCAAGAAGAGATAAGAAAGCGTTCCTCAGTGATCAATACAAAGAAATAGAAGAAAACAAGAGAATAGGGACGATTAGAGCTCTCTTCAAGAAAATAGAGCTACCAAGAGAACATTTCATGCAAATATGGGCTCAATAAAGGACAGAAATGGTATGACCTAACAGAAGCAGAAGATATTAAGAAAAGGTGGCAGTAATACACAGAAGAACTGAACAAAAAATATCTTCATGAGCCAGATAACCACAATGGTATGATCACTCAACTAGAGCCAGACATCCTGGAATGTGACATCAAGTGAGCTTTAGGAAGCATCACTATGAATAAAGCTAGTGGAGGTGATGGAACTCCAGATGAGCTATTTCAAATCCTAAAAGATGATGCTGTGAAAGTGCTGCACTCAATATGCCAGCAAATTTGGAAAACTCAGCAGTGGCCCCAGGACTGAAAAAGGTCAGTTTTCATTCCAATCCCAAAGAAAGACAATGCCAAAGAGTGTTCAAACTACTGCACAATTACACTCATCTCACATGCTAGTAAAGTAATGCTCAAAATTCTCCAAGCTAGGCTTCAACAGTACATGATCCATGAACTTCCAGTTGTTCAAGCTGAATTTAGAAAAGGCAGAGGAACCAGAGATCAAACTGTCAACATCCACTGGATCATGGAAAAAGCAAGAGAGTTCCAGAAAAACATCTAGCTTCTGCTTTATTGACAATGCCAAAGCTTTTGACTGTGTGGATCATAAAAAAACTGGAAAATTCTTAAAGATATGGGAATACCAGACCACTGACCTGCCTCCTGAGAAATCTATATGCAGGTTAAGAAACAACAGTTAGAACTGAATATGGAACAACAGACTGGTTCCAAATTGGAAAAGGAGTACATCAAAGCTGTATATAGTCACCCTGCTTGTTTAACTTATATTCAGAATACATTATGATAAATGCTGGGCTGGATGAAGCACAAGCTGGAATCAAGATTGCCAGGAGAAATATCAATAACCTCAGATATGCAGATGACACCACCCTTATGGCAGAAAGTGAAAAACTAAAAAGCCTATTGATGAAAGTGAAAGAGGAGAGTGAAAAAGTTGGCTTAAAGCTCAACATTCAGAAAACTAAGATCATGGCATCCGCTCCCATCACTTCATAGTGAATAGATGAGGAAACAGTGGAAACAGTGACAGACTTTATTTTGGGGGAGTCTCCAAATTCACTGCAGATGGTGTCTACAGCCATGAAATTAAAAGATGTTTTATCTTTGGAAGAAAAGTTATGACCAACCTAGACAGCATATTCAAAAGCAGAGACATTACTTTGCCAGCAAAGGTTCATCTAGTCAAAGCTATTGTTTTTCCAGTAGTCATGTATGGATATGAGAGTTAGACTATAAAGAAAGCTGAGCGCCAAAGAATTGATGCTTTTGAACTGTGGCTTTGGAGAAGACTCTTGAGAGTCCCTTGTACTGCAAAGAGATACAACCAGTCCATCCTAAGTGAAATTAGTCCTGAATACTCATTGGAAGGACTCATGCTGAAGTTGAAACTCCAATCCTTTGGCCACCTGATGCCAAAGAACTGACTCATTTGAAAAGCACCTGATGCTAGGAAAGACTGAAGGCGGGAGGAGAAGGGGATGACAGAGGATGAGATGGTTGAATAACATCACCAACTCAACGGGCATGAGTTTGAGTATACTCCAGGAGTTGGTGATGGACAGGGAGGTCTGGCATGCTGCGGTTCATGGGGCTGCAAAGAGTCAGACATGACTGAACGACTGAACTGAACTGAACTCCCACAAAGGCTTTCCTGGTGGCTCAGCAGTAAAGAAGTCACCTGCAAAGCAGGAGATATGGGTTCGATCCCTGGGTTGGAAAGATCCCCTGGAAGAGGGCATGGCAACCCACTCCAGTATTCTTGTCAGGAAAATCCCATGGACGGAGGAGCTTGGTGGCTACAGCCCATGGGCTCGCAAAAAGAACATGACTGAAGTGACTGAGTATGCAGGTTCTCACACAGCTTACAGTTTAGTAGCAAGGGACAGTTAATGATCTTTGTGTTAATCCTATAGTTGAAACTGAATTTCAACTAGACAGTGCAGATGGTGTTTCCATGGAGATCCAGGTTGGTTTAGCTGTCACTGTGGCCTTAGAAGGGCAGCAGAAGGACTTAAGAAGTAGGACACAAGAAGGCAGTAGACACACAGGAAGCCTATGAAGGGAGCTCCTCAAGCAGGCAAGGCGGCATGGGCCTTGTTTAGCTGCCGAGTGATAGAAAGAGGTCAGAAATCTAGGGCCTGATCTCTGAGAGGGAGAGGGATGGACAAGGAGTCTAGATGGTACTGAGTCAGATCAGAGGGCTTTGGGGATCCACAAAGGGTTTAAATATTTTCTAAGTGTGACGGGGCATTTTAAACAAGCCAATACCAATCTCATTTTCCGTATAAATGCACCTTGGCTGCAATGCATTGCAAATCTTGCATGTGGTTTTCTTAGACCTGTTGGGCTACTATCACAAAATGCCACTTCCTGAATGAGTAAATAAGTTCTGGAGACTGGAAACTCCAGGGTGCAGACACAGTATCCGGTGAGGGACACCTTCCTAGTTCACAGGTGGCTTCTATTCTCTGTGTCCTCATATGGAGGAAGAGGCCAGATCTCTGTGGGGTCTCTTTTATAATAACACTCATCCCACTCACGAGGGCTTCACCCTCATGACCTAATCACCTCCCCAGCATCATCTTCCCATCATCACCCTGAGGAACAGAATCCCAACACACAATCTTTGAGGGCAGACATTCAGTCCACACCAGTGGTGATTTACACTGGCCTCAAAGTGTAGTATTTTCCTTCCGTATTCTCAAGAGAGGAAACAAATAACACCCTTAAATTCACAGAACCAGTGACAGGCAGAGCTCTGATTCAAGTTCAGGGATGTATCATCCAAAGCATCTAATTTTTGATGAGAGAGGTATCAATACTCTCTTAAATTGATCACTTACCTCCATGTTATCAGTCAACTTTAAGGGAAGATGGGATTTACTTTCTAAATGCTCTTAATCCACACTGTGTAGACAGACACAGGGCTCAGAGGAGAAAATGTAGCTCTGTAAAGTGTGAGCTCCACGCTGGGCTAACTGATCTTTCAGAAGCCTCCTGGCAGGTATCTGGCAGCTCAGAAGCAGAAGCCCCCAATCTATGACTCCTAGTCAGCAATTAGGTGCTTACCCCTGGATCATATATTTAACTAACAAGAAAAAGTGAGCCAAACTTCAATTTCAGTGGAGTACCTCTAATGCTTCTAAAAGAAAAGACTACATTTCCTATTTTATTCTTGATATATCTTATTGTATTTCCATTTAACATGGCTGTTTTGTGATAGTTCCTATAGATAAAATATCAGTGAGTTTGTCACCAAAATTGTGTGCCTTAGGCCACTTGGGGGAAAGGCATTCAGGCATTCAGTGCACACTGTGAAATGATGAACTTATCTCAACTTCTGAACACAATTACTGTGACACTGATGTATTTGAGACTACTGTGTCTGTATCACTGAAGAGTCACTTTAAAATACCATTTTCTCTTTAAGAGATTCTCAGGCAAAATGGGAAGTAAAGATCCTCAGGAAAGTGAGAGCTAAGTGTCTAGAAAACAAGATTAGCCTTCCTCACGTAATCTTCAGTGAAGAGAACTGCACTGTTATGGTGCTGACAGGTTTAGGGAATTCCAGTTTTTCTTTGCCTTTACAAACTCGAGTATCACAGTCCACCAGGATTTCTGCTCCTTCCTTGTCTTATGGTTCCACTGTATTTCTACTTCTGTGGGAAGTGACCTAATGTGACTGTAACTGGTAAACCCAGCATTACTCATCTTGATCAAGGTTCAGGGGGAAATGCACTATATTCTTTCCTGGAGCCATTAGATAAAATTCATCCTTATGATTAACCTCAGCTAACATTTTATCCAATTCTTCAGTGTACATAAGCATGAAAAGTAAAATATAATAGTCATTTAGAAGGCAAGTACATCACGCTGACATATTTTGCTGTTTGAATTATCCCATGGCATGGGTACTAATGGCTGGTGAACTGTGTCCAAACAGTTACAGAAAGATTTAGCATTAAAACTAATGCTGCTTTAGCAGTCCCACAGTTACTTTGAAAAGCAAGGTGTAGTCGGTGCTTTTGTTAGGATTCATTTCCTGTAAGATAAGACCTCATCTCTTATTTTAGAATATTTATTTAAGATCAATATGAAAAACCAAAAGTGAAAGTATTAGTCTCTCAGTCGTGTCAGACTCTTTGCAACCCCATGGACTGTAGCCCACCAGGCTCCTCTGTCCATGGAATTCTCCACGCCAGAATACTGGAATGGGTAGCCATTCCCATCTCCAGGGGATCTTTCTGACCCAGGGATTGAACAGGGGACTCCTGCATTGCAGCCTGATTCTTTACCTTCTGAAACACCAGAGAAGCCCAATAAAAACCAAATGTCATACGTAATACTCAAACTTTTTTAATAGAAAAGCACTGCCCACCTACAGACTAAAAAGTATATACTATATAGTACATAGTCTCCAAGCATGGTATGTCAATAAATTATTTTAATCAGTGGCAGTTAAAAGAACATTGTTAGATAAATAATTTTCTGAATTTCCTATATCATTCCCTAATCATTAATAAAATTTATCCTTAAACATGATATAGATTTAATATTAATCATATTTGTCAACTCAAGTTTGGATTTGTCTATGTAAATGAAAAAAATACATCTGGTCTTTCTCTTTAGCAACTGGGTAAAGCAGTTTCACTCTTCTTTGATAAATTCATAATAAACATCATGGCCCCACACAGGGATAAAGCCCATATTATAAGTACACGTGCATAAACATTTATGTTCTGCTTCATCATATGGAAGGCTGAAAAGATCATAATTCTTTCACTAATGAAAATAACGTGATTGCACTTTCTAGGATAATCCCACTAACTTGGGCGTGGGACACCCCAAGACACCGTTGCTCCTGAATTAGAAGTGTTAGAATTCAGGAACACCACGTTGATGCTGGAGGACATTATGGAACTATCAGGTGTGGTTGGTTACTTCAGATCAGATACTGCCACACTAGACCCCCAAACACGACTGTTGCCAAGTCCAGCTTGAGGTTCCACTTACAGCAAAGAAGCCTCAGGAAGCTCCTGACATTGCCACAGAAACCTGATGCAGAGAGCAGTACTGATTACACAGGCCTCAGGAGAAAGATCTGGAGAAAGAGTCACCATTGCAGTACCAAGTGTTGCATGTGGATACCCCACAATGCTGTGCAGTAACGGTCATCTCCCTACTGGTCTAGAAAGACCTCTGAAAGGTAACTCTGAGAGAAGAGAGAGGTAAGTGGATCTCCTGGCTCTGCCCTCTTCCAAAGTTACAGTTAGTGATGATCATGCTATACTTTTAGATATCTGGACTCCTACCTTTATATTAAAAAAATAATAATAATAATTTGTTCATGGCTGTTAAACACAAAGCAAACTCTTAACCTCAGGCAGGTAGATTAAGACTGGACCCAGTCTTAATCAGAAATCAGAGATTTCTGCCTTCAGGACTACTGATTCCACAATCCGCCCTTCCCCACAACAATCTAGGTCTTAACTCTGTGCCAGCTTGCCAGGTACAACTCCCTCTCTATCAGGCTGGGATTGCCAATGAGAAAACTCAAAGCTCTCTTTCCTGTCTACTAGTCTCTGTGGCTATTTCCTTAAAAGTAAGAAGAAATAGGATCTTAATTGCTTTTTTCCACAGGTAATTCCTTGCCCTTTTCCAAAGTTTCCCAGTTCTTTCCCAGTAAATCTTAAAAAGATTTGCTATATTCCAAGGAATGAAACAGTCAGTAACCTCTGCCAACACCCAAAGTTTGCTTCTTTGGGTTAACTGATTATAGCTATTGCAACAACAATAAAATTACTTTTAAATAAAGTGACATTATTTTAATTTTCTTCAATTAAATACTAGGAGAAAAGCAAATATTTCTTTCAGAAAATCTACTCCTATTCTTTTATCACCTGTGTTCTGCCAAGAATATTTCACAAGAAATTCTTCCCTAAATAATTCTACATTCATACTCTTCGGTTTTCCTTAAATAAAAACATTGACCACAACTGAAACTGTCAGGGAGAATCAATGAACTCAATTTAAAAATTAGCATGAGTTTCCAAAATAAATGCCAACATTTAAAATATGAAAATGTCTCTAATTTGGCCCCACATTTGTAATCTTATACAGAAAAAGTTTCTTTAAATCCTATTTTAGAGTAAGTCTAATATTGTCTACCTTCACCATCGCTGAGGACATTTTGATAGTTCAGTCAATGAAAACAAAATCAAACCATTCAGGCAAAAAAAATTTGAAAAATGGTACTGACAGATATAATCATATTAAAATTTTAAGACTATGACTTTTCTTTTCCATGTAAGTTTAGAATAGATGTTTCTCAAAATCTTTTCAAAGAATAAACCAACCTGAAATACTCAGACTATGAGGAGATAAAATAATGTCAATATTTACTAAAAATAAGTATGAATTTTTTTTTTAAGTTTATCATTACATATGTTTCACCAGTCCTTTCCTAGGATAGCAGGATGGCCTCCTGAGGGTGGGGTCAGAATTCCTTCAGGATCTGCTTCTTATAGGGTAAGCTTTCATAGCCCTCAGCTTTAGCTCCCAGCAGTTCATTTGGGAGAGTCATATTTTCCTTTTAAACCAAAAAATTACAGAAGACCTAAAATTACAGGAAAAGTAGGCTCAACTGTCCTACATTCATCCCTCTGAGTGAAATTTCCTTCATTGATTCTAGGGTCCCTGTATTTCCCTCTTTCCAAAGTATCAGTGGAAGTTTTCAGTGACTCACAGTCATTTCCAGGTACAATCCTTCTGAAAAAAAATGGAGCAAGGCTAGATTCTCACAAATTCAGTCTCTCATGAGACTCCTTGATAAATTTATTTTCCTTTGTATATTGAGAATAACTGGTAATTTTATTTCTAAAAATGTTTCTAAAATTTGTTCTACTTTAAAATAGTGCCTTGGAAATTTTATATAGGCAATGGAGAGCTAATAAACTGCTTCCAGCATGAGGATAACAGAATCAGTTTTATAATTTACGAAGAGGTATGTTCACAGCAGCCTGCCAAGTAGTCTGCTACCTGGACCCACAACAACCAGTACTGATGTCATTTGTAATAGTCTACAGGTCAGGACCTGAACCAAGACACTGACTATGAATGGAGAGAACAGAGGAGAAATTCAAGAGAGATTTCTGAAGTAGAAGTACTAGAACTTGGTGACTGATGGGTCACTTTATTTAAGAGCTGTCTTACTGTTGTCAGAGCTGTAATCTGCCCACAAGAGCAAACTGTGGGTGTTGACAGAGGTTGCTGGCTGCCCGCTCTTTGGTATCCAGAGCAAGTTGACATTTTCTGGGAAAGAGCTGGGACACTCTGCAAAAGAGCAAGGAGCTGCCTGTGAAAGAAACAATCAAGATTCTATTTCCTCTTCCTTTAGAGGAAATCCCCAGAGATTAGTAGGCAGGACCGATCACTGAGATTTCCTCTTGGGAGATCCCAGACTGAAAGTCAGAGTTGAAACTAGCAAGGAGGCATAAGATCAAGGGTGAAGGGACACAGTTGTCAAAGGATAGCTCCCAGTTTTTTATTTGGGGAGCCTGATAGGAAAGACATTAAGCCAGAGAGAAAATGCAAGACAAGGAACAGAGATAAGGCGATAATAACTGGAAAAATCAAGGTGGACACAAAACTATGTGGGCTAAAGAGATAAGATAGGACTGGAAACAATGACACTCGAGCTAGCAGAAAGTGTGATATTTAAAACCTTGGGGCTGATGAAATCACCCCGAAAAGGCTATGGAGGCATGTGGCAGCTTGAAAGGAATCTGGGCTAATCCTAGCATGTGGAGATATCTGAGCACCTTTGAAGTAAAACAGTGTGGACAGGTCTATTAAGGGTCTGTCAGTAAAGAGGAAACAAGAGAATACAGGCAAAGCACACATTCTGAGGAAATGCCACATTAGGAAAGGCAATTCTTAGTCCTGAGAGACATCTGTTCCTTAGACCATCCTCAGATCTGGCTCTTTGAACTTGGACCACCCAGGCTTGATAAATAAATGTGATGAGGCAGAAGAGAGGGACTAAAAGAAGGAACTAGAGGGTTTGAGGAGCTGTATTCTTCATGTGGTCAAAAAGCAAAGACAAGGCACCAGCCAAGTGGAAAAGATGGGCCTGAGAAGAGCATAGCCAAGCATGACCTCAAAGGAGTGAAGTCTCAGTGAATGTAGTCCACTGCTTGGCCCTCAGGGAGAACGGAAAAGCTGAGGAGAGATGAAATGAGTGGATTTGAAGAAACCAAGGTACTGAAAATTGGAATGTGAGTTGCTCAAGAACAGAAACATTGAAATCTTGTAGCTACTTCACAGTTAAAGTGAGAGATGAAAAATGTGAATCGGGTTATGGGAGCCACATGGCTACTGAATACTTGAAATGCAGCCAGTCCAAATTGAGATGTGCTGTAACTGTAAAATACACACCAGATGCTGAAGACTTAGTACAATACAAGGAGAAGGAAATGGCAACCCACTCCAGTACTCAGCCTGGAAAATCCCGTGGATGGAGGAGCCTGGTAGGCTACAGAGTCCGTGGGGTTGCAGAGTCGGACACGACTGAGCGACTTCACTTCACTTCAGTATGATACAAAGGCTGTAAAATAAGCATCTGATTAATAACTTTTTACAGATTTCAGGTTGAAATGAGAATATAGATGTGTTGAGTAAAGTAAAATATATTATTAAAATTAATTTCACATACTTTTGCTTTTTTAATAAGACGGCTATGAGAAAAATCTAAAATTATCCTTGTGGCTTACATTATATTTCTAAAGACAAGGGTTGATATAGAATTTTAATGACTTCAGATAATCATTTTATTCTTTATTTTCACTGAGTGCTGATACGTGAAAAAGCCAGGGTTAATTTATTTACATAGTTTTGATATGTAGCCTTATAATTTATTAAGAAAATAAAAAATTATTAAAAGTAGAAGAGGGCTGACTAGGATAGCATGTTGGGGATAAATTTCAGGCCCACTCTGTCCCAAATTCGCGGTTTGGATTGGGGTAGTATTATAAAACCAGAGAGTGAAATTATAATTAACATTATTGTACCGATTCCTATTCCTCCTCCATCCCCAAATAAGTTCCTACTTCGATTATTTCTTACCTAGGAAGAGGATGTCAACCTGGGTCATACAACATGTTACAGATAATTTTAATATTGATATATCCATTAAAAAAAAACTAAACTTTTCAATACTATATATTACTAAGTATATAGCCCCTAATTAACCTGATGCAATAGAATTCCCATGTGCCTGATTTGTGATATGAGCTGATTTTTTAAGTTCGCTATCTCTGATACAACCAGTGTTTTAAAACAACTCCTACAATTACTGTGCTGTGCTTAGTCACTCAGTTGTGTCTGAATCTTTGCAACCCCATGGACTGCAGCCCACCAGGCTCCTCTGTGCATGAGGATTCTCAAGGCAAGAACACTGGAGTGTGTTGCCATGCTCTCCTCCAAGGGATCTTCCCAACCCAGGGGCTGAACCCTGGGATCAAATCCACACTGCAGACGGATTCTTTACCGTCTAAGCCACCCAAGTCACAAAGGATAGAAATTGTTCCTTTTTTTAACTGCACAAACTTGTTTTTTTGTTGCATATCTTTTCCCATTTTAAAAACAAAAGTATAGTTTGTAAAAATAATAATTTCACAGAATATTTTCTTAGAAGCAGTCACCTTTAAAAAAAATTTTTTTAGACATAATTACTCTTTAGAGACAAATATTGACAAAAATAAGACATGGTAAAAATCTAAAGTAACACATAGTGTGACTTTGAGAGCAGGTCAAGAAAGGACCAGTGGCCATAGAGAAAACAATAATAATGAAATAATATGCAGTTAAGGAAAAGCTGGGTCAATACTATTTAATTTACTTCATCATTGTGGGAGGTAGGCCAAACACTTGGCAATGAGCTTTATGGCAGACAAAGAAAAGGGAGAAAGATAATCTGATGAACTATTCATAGTGACCAAAGG
The DNA here is from genome assembly GCA_006410615.1 of Neotragus moschatus. NCBI lineage: Eukaryota > Metazoa > Chordata > Mammalia > Artiodactyla > Bovidae > Neotragus > Neotragus moschatus. The sequence goes on from SJYA01003049.1 coordinate 277,740, forward strand.
ATAAGAATGAGCCAGTTACTTTGGCAAACCGTGTCTGTTAGTATGAGTGAGCCTGAAGAAAACTTCTGGCTGTGGTTCTCTAAAAGGAACATACTATGTGATGTCGTTTATTGAGTCCAAGAGGAAATTTAGTTTTTAAAAATTCTGTAATGGAATCTCTGTATTTATGTGTACACACAGACACACACACGTCTCCCTTAACTTTTTCCTTATCCTCATCTGGCCCCATAGATAATTCTCTGATGGTTCAGGTTTCTCTACTACATATCAGAGTTGGGCCAGTCTTATCATGGTTTTTCCTATTAAAAATTAACTTTCTAAACTAATTTTTCAGCACCCTGATCTAAGAGGTGAATCTGAAAAACTGAATATTTCCTGGAAGCAAGAAGGGATAATAGGTTAATATGTTACCTCTCTTGAAAACTATATGTAATTTAACAGCTTTTGGTTACTTGCCACACTAGAGATTTGTAACCTTTTCCTTTATTTAGCAGAAACTGGTAATTTTCCCCAAAGAAAGCATAAGTGGAACTCGAATATATCAGATGGGCACAGAAGGAGCTGCCCAGGGTGAAGCAGGGAGCCGCCTGCCTCAGCTGTGCCTGTGACCCTCAGTAGGATACCAGCACCTACAGAGCACAGTTTCAACAGCACTGTTTAAATAAAAGGGACACCAAACTCCTATAATGGTAGTGGGGACCTTTGGGGCTTATTAACCCCTCAATCCCCTCCACCTGGAGAGCTGCTACTCTGCCTCTGACTAGAAGCACCCCTAATTCCAATGCTGTATAAAGTAGCTCGGACATATGAACTCAATGCCATCACTGGGAGGTATCATGTTAGTGAGGATATATCAGGATGATGAAGGGGAGAGAGGGGTATGCACCATAGGGGAGCCAGGAAACTCATCAAGAGCTCTCATGATTCTCTAGGGAGCTTTTAAGAAACAGTTAACATGGTATGAATCACCTGGGGAATCTGGCTAAAACGCAGATTTAGACTGAGTGAGTCTGCAGTTGGGCACTGGACCCCAAAATTCTAATAAGTTTCCAGTGATGCTCAGGTTATTGGTTGGAAGACCACCCTTTGACTATCAAGGCACTTCCTGATAATGCCTTATCTAGGGGTAAGAAGTTTACTGAAACATACTCTTATAATACAATCTATAATCACACTTCTTGGTATTTACCCAAAGGAGCTGAAAACTTACATCTACACAGATATTTGCACACAGATCTTCATAGTACCTTTATTCATAATTTCCAAACCTGGAAAGCAACTAAGATGCCCTTCAGTAGGTGAACAAATAAATAAACTGTGGTCCATCCAGGCAGTGGAATATTATTCAGTGTGAAAAAGAAGTGGGCTATCAAGCTAAGATGTGGAGGCATTTTAAATACACAACATTAAATGAAAGAAGCCAATCTGAGAAAGTAACATACTGTATGATTCCAGCTATATGACACTTCGGGAAAATGCAAAGCTAAGAAGACAGTAAAAAGCTCAGTGGTTGTCAGGAGCAGGGAGGGGATAAGGATGAACAGGCAGAGCACAGAGGGTTTTTAAATCAGTGAAAATACTTGATGGACATATGCTATTATAAATTTTACCTAAACCCATAAAGTGTACAACACCAAAAGTGAACCCTAAAGTAAACTATGGACTTTGGGTGACTATGATGTGTCAGTTGGATTCAGTCATCCTTAGTTAAAAAAAAAAAATTACCACTCTGATGAATGAGGTTAATAATGGGAGATGCTGTACATATGTGGGGGCAGGATGTATAAGGGGACCATATCTATCTACTTCCTCTCAATTTTACTACATACCCACAAATTACTCCTTTTTAAAAATAAAGTACTTTTTCAAAAAGAAAAAGTTTATTAAAGGCTACAACCCTTTGCAACCCACAAAGGCAAAACCAAAATGGGCTCAGGATTTGCGGGAATAAAAGTTTAAGTTATAAAGATTGAAGGCGGGAGGAAAAGGGGATTACATAGGATCAAATGGTTGGGTGGCATCACCAACTCAATGTATATGAGTTTGAGTAAACTCCAGGAGTTGATGATGGAGAGGGAGGCCTGGTGTGCTTCAGTCCCTGGGGTCACAAAGAGTCAGACACTATTGAGAGACTGAACTAAACTGAATGAATTCTGACAGCTGGCATGCTACCTGAGGGCAAAAGAAATCCAAAGTGCAGAGAAAAGGGGAAAGTGACAAATAATGATCATGACTCATTGTGTCATGAAATGAGGACCCATTGGTCTTTCCTGGTATTATTTCATGCCAATTTATTTTTTGATTCCATCCTATGTCTAATGTGGGTCATTGACAGGTAACTTTACAATTCAGTCCCTGAGTTAAAAGGTATCAAATAGTGATTGTGGCTAAAACACTAGAAATCAAAAACCATATAATATACTCTCAATTTTTACAAACAGAAATTATAGATTTAATTTTACATGATCTTTAATAAAATTATATACTAGGCAGTAATCATTATAAATTGTGAGGAACAACAAAGTCGGTGTAATCTAATTCACTTTTATAATAGAATGAAGCCCCCAGAGGGGCTTGACGGATGGATATAAATTTAGTTATTCTTATATAACCATTCGCAATGGTTACGTTTCTGTATCATATACTAGTCTCCACAAAAATGGGAAAACAAGTTTACTCCAGAACATTCCCAAGGGTCAGATTAACATTATAAAATGTTAAGTGAAGCAAAGATTGATCTATATACAATATGTATGTGGTCTATTCTGGACTGTATCAACATAATAATTATGGATAGCTAATCCTTAGGTTATTAATTTTATTTTTTATTGTTACCACTGAGAATTTTACTTCAAATCCCTAGCAACAAAACAGCATACTGAAACAAAACAGAAAAATATTCACAGAAGAAATTTAGAGGAAAAGGACCATTAATGTTTCCTTGTGCTGATTTTGAGAATACCTTTCTCATGATCTAATTACTGAATGATGTTCAAAACATCTGAGATGATCACTGTTTATGCTTTCTCTTACTTTTAATTGCAGAAAATATCATATGCATACAAAAAAATGTAGTGAATTTCCATCTTTCATTACTCAGCTGCAATAATTATAGAACTTCTTTCTTACATCTATACCTTGACTGATTTCCTACTTTCTACTCATAATATCGACAATAATAATGTTAATGATAATCACTTTATGGGTATGAATAAGGACTATTCATATTATTATTATAGGTCTAATTTGGGCATAAGATACACAAAAAGGCACTGGAATCTTAGCAGTAAGATTTGACAAATGAATACAGCTATGCATCCCAGACCCAACATGATACAGAACATTCCATTTGCCAATAAAATGTTCTTATTTCCTTGCCCCCACCTCCAAGGACATTGTTCTGAAATTTTTCTGCTTAAATTAGTTTTACTTGTTCTAGAATTTCATATAAATGAAACATAATTTTGAAAAAAATTATTTCACACTAGGTTCTTTCATTCAAAGAGTACTCAAGATAATGACTCATTCAGTTCAGTTCAGTTGCTCAGTTCCGTTCAATTCAGTCATTCAGTCATGTCCGATTCTTTGCAACACCATGAATCGCAGCATGCCAGGCCTCCGTGTTCATCACCAACTCCCGGAGTTCACTCAGACTCACGCCCATCGAGTCAGTGATGCCATCCAGCCATCTCATCCTCTGTTGTCCCCTTCTCCTCCTGCCCCCAATCCCTCCCAGCATCAGAGTCTTTTCCAATGAGTCACCTCTTTGCATGAGGTGGCCAAAGTACTGGAGTTTCAGCTTTAGCATCATTCCCTCCAAAGAAATCCCAGGGCCGATCTCCTTCAGAATGGAGTGGTTGGATCTCCTTGCAGTCCAAGGGACTCTCAAGAGTCTTCTCCAAAACTACAGTTCAAAAGCATCAATTCTTCGGTGCTCAGTCTTCTTCACAGTCCAACTTTCACATCCATACATGACTACTGGAAAAACCATTGCCTTGACTAGCTAGACAGATCTTTGTTGGCAAAGTAACGTCTCTGCTTTTGAATATGCTATCTAGGTTGGTCATAACTTTTCTTCCAAGGAGTAAGCGTCTTTTAATTTTTTGGCTACAGTCACCATCTGCAGTGATTCTGGAGCCCAGAAAAATAAAGTCTGACACTGTTTCCACTGTTTCTCCGTCTATTTCCCATGAAGTGATGGGACTGGATGCCATGATCTTCATTTTCTGTTGTGTTCAACTCTTTGCGACCCCATGAACCACAGAACACCAGGCTTCNATAAAGTCTGACACTGTTTCCACTGTTTCTCCGTCTATTTCCCATGAAGTGATGGGACTGGATGCCATGATCTTCATTTTCTGTTGTGTTCAACTCTTTGCGACCCCATGAACCACAGAACACCAGGCTTCCCTGTCCATCACCAACTCCCAGAATCCACCCAAACCCATGTCCATTAAGTCAGTGATGCCACCCAACCGTTTCATCTTCTGATCCCTCCTCCTTCTGCCCTCAATCTTTCCCAGAACCAGGGTCTTTTCCAATAAGTCAGCTCTTCACATCAGGTGGCCAAAGTATTGGAGTTTCAGTTTCAACATCAGTCCTTCCAATGAACACCCAGGACTGATCTCCTTTCAGATGCACTGATTGGATCTCCTTATAGTCCAAGGGACTCTCAAGAGTCTTCTCCAACACCACAGTTCAAAAGCATCAATTCCTCAGCACTCAGCTTTCTTTAGAGTCCAACTGTCACAACCATACATGACCACTGGAAAAACCATAGCCTTGACTAGACAGACCTTTGTTGACAAAGTAACGTCTCAGCTTTTTAATATGCTGTCTAAGTTGGTCATAACTTTCCTTTCAAGGAGTAAGCGTCTTTTAATTTCATGGCTACAATCACTATCTGCACTGATTTTGGAGCCCAGAAAAATACAGTCAGCCACTGTTTCCACTGTTTCCCCATCTATTTCCCATGAAGTTTTGGGACCCGATGCCATGATCTTAGTCTTCTGAATGTTGAGCTTTAAGCCAACTTTTTCACTCTCCACTTTCACTTTCATCACCAGGGTCTTTAGTTCCTCTTCACTTTCTGCCATAAGGGTGGTGTCATCTGCATATCTGAGGTGACTGATATTTCTCCCGGCAGTCTTGATTCCAGCTTGTGCTTCATCCAGCCCAGAGTTTCTTATGATTACTCTGCAGAGAAGTGAATTAAGCAGGGTGACAATAGACAGCCTTGATGTACTCCTTTTCCTATTTGGAACCAATCTGTTGTTCTATGTCCAGTTCTAACTGTTGCTACCTGACCTGCATACAGGTTTCTCAAGAGGCAAGTCAGGTGGTCCAGTATCCCCATCTCTTTTAGAATTTTCCACAGTAATGACTCATACTGTTCCATTTATCAGTAGTCATTTTTAATAAGTAGAATCTTATCATATAAACATACTAAAAATTTTTTTATCCATTCTCCTAACAAATAATTTCCTAAATACTCCTTTAATTTCCTCTTTGACTCATGAGTTATTCTGTAATGTATTCCTTTTAAAGTAACCAGACAGTTTGGCTTTTTTTTACTTTAAGATAATTCTATCACAGCCAAAGAATATACCCTAGAAGGTTTCAATTTTTGAGAAATAATTGAAATGTATTAGGGCAATTTTTAGGGCTCAGCAGACACACACACACACACACACACACACACACACATGATTAAGAAACATGATTAGTAGCATCAATTAGGCCAATATGAGTAATGGTGTAATTCACATCCTATATATCATTTGGAATTTTTTTGTCTCCTTGTTCTACTGAAATGTCATGTTGGAGTTCCCAACAATAGCTGTGGATTTATCTATTTGTATTTCATCTTGTTAGTTTTTTCTTCATGTATTTTGAATCTCTGTTATTAGTATCACGTATATGTATCACTTATGTTTTCCTGATACATCGATAATTTTATCAATATCCCTCTTTACCTTTGGCAAAACTTACTGTTTAGAAGTGTTTTTCTCCCACATTTAATACAATCACTCTGGATTTCTTATTACTAGATTCTGCATGGCATTTTTTCTTTTAAATTCTAATTTTAACCTGTTTGTGTTTTTATAATTAAAGTATGTCTCTTATAGACAATGTATAGTTCGGTCTTGCTTCTTTAATCAGTCAGAAAATTGTTGCCTTTTAACTGGAATATTTAATCATTTACTTTTAATATAATTATTATTGTGATTTGATTTAGATCTGCCATTTTACTATTTGTTTTCTTTTGATCTTATTTGATTTCTGCTCCTCAGTTCCTCATTTTCTGGCTTCTTTTATGATAATTACATTACTTTTTTACTATTTCATTTTGATTTCCACATTGGCTTTTCAGTGCACCTTTGCGTTTTTAAAAGTAGTTGCTCTAGAGTTTACACTATGCATCTTTAAATTAACACAATCTACCTAGTGTTAATATTTTACTTCATATAAAATAAAGGAAGCTTGCTATAGTAGTTATATTTACATTTGCTCTTTATGTTTGCCTTGTTAAATATGCTACAACTATCCACATTATAAATGCCTCAATACATTACAATTATTGCTTTTTCTAAGAATATAAAATATGGGTGAGCATTTACAGATTTTTACTTTTTAAAAAATACTTAATTACATATTTATAGTTTTGGTGATTGCCATTCATTCCTAGAACCAAGTTCTATCTGTTGTTTAATTTCCTTCTAGCCTAACAAGCTTCTATTAGCATTTCTTATAGTGTAGGTTTGTTTCATTTTGTCTTTGGAAAGTAGATACTCCTCGAGTTTCCGCTTGATTTTGGCAGCGCACTCAGTGACTTCAAATAGTTGGAGGTTTTGAGGGAGTAAGGGAATGAGACAGAGTGTATAATTGTTATCTGCAGCTGGCTTAGCCCATAGTTATCAGAAGCTAAAACCCCCAATGTTCATATTGTAACACACTAAATGGTGGCCTTACTCATTCATTAAAGAAATACCTATTAGAAATAAAAAATGTGCTATTCATTATCAAAGGCAAAGCTTATTCAAAGAATTCCAAGTGATTTAATATCCTTAGAAGATTGGCCATGGTGGAGAACAATCTATGGAAAAACAGATACACATGCATTTTTATCTCCGATGAAGAGCTGCTGACGGAATTTAAGCAAAACAGAAACATAAGCCAATACGAATTTTTGAAAGACTAATACTATGGATAAAGGAATTTATAGAGTAAAACCTACAGGTAAAAAGATAAGCAGGAACAGAATTCATACGAGTTTTGGAGAGGATAAGAGGAAATCAGAGAAATAGGAGGTAGAATCTGGGGACTGATTTGGGTATCAAAAGCAAAAGTGATCTGATAACAGGTACTGATCCCAAAGTGATCATTAAAATTAACAGGTTCTGAATATTTGTTCCTTTTAAGCTTTACTGTTTCAACTGCCTGAACATGCTAGTACATTTCCTTGATCTATATAACAAGAGCTCCTGTGATTCACTGGGTACAGAGGATATTGAGCAAATAGGAACACAGATACATCATATGATCAGAAACACAGTATTTCCAACTTAGGGAATTACCTCTCGGAGTAGTGGTTCTAATCAAAGCTGCACATAAATGACAAGGGAGTATTTTAAGAACACTGATATTCAATCTCGACCCCTAGAGTTTCTGATATAATTGGTCTGGGGTTCATCCTAAATGTTGGGTTTTTTTTTTTTTTTTTTTTTACTTTACAATACTGTATTGGTTTTGCCTTACATTGACATGAATCCGCCACAGGTGTACGTGAGTTCCCAACCCTGAACCCCCCACCACCACCCTCCCCATATCATCTCTCTGGGTCTGGTTCTTAAACTTCACTGTCCATCAGATTCACCTCTGAGATTTGTTCAAGACTGCTGGGCCCCACTCCAGGAGTTTCTGATTTAGTAGACTTCTGGAGCTGGGCTGAGAGCATCTACTTCTAAGAAGAAATCTTTTCTAAGAAGATTTCAGGTGATGCTGTTGCTGACTCTACTTTGAAATCCACTGTCCTAGAGAGACTTAAAAGTCTCAACAGAGTTAAAATTAAATAATTCTATAGTTACTGTCTTATTAGAAATAAAAGCTGCTTTGGTCAATATGAAAATAGTAGAATCAGTTTTGAATTAACTTGTAAAAGTTTAAGTAATATAGACATAAATACAAAAAATAAAAAATAATGACCCAATAAAGATATAGAAAGATTAACTAAAATAATACATTCAAGAGACTATAATTAACAAGAAGCTGAATATAAGCTATCCTGGCAATTAAGAGTAAGTTGAGTAAACTTTCTTTAAAGGACTGTCTATCAGTGAGGATTCAAGATGAAATTTACTTTGAGATGTTGATGAACTATTTTAGACAAATGTAAGAAACAATTCTCAAAGATGATGATGAAAAAAGCTTATCAAGGTTGTTTCTGAGGCAAAGTATTTATGTATCTTAATTTCAAAATGATTTGAATATAGGCTTTCCCAGACTCTGTGCCTGTGACATCTGTAGTTTCCACCTGTACTTCTGTCCACAACGTGTTCTTTCGTTCTATCTAGAAGAATTTAGGAGCTCGGATTATACATGGAGAAGAAGTGAAAGACACAAGCTTAAAAGATTAATTCAAAATTAAGAAACTCATGCCATATTTTCTGCCAATCAATAATCTCAAAGGGATTTTCATTTGCCAGCATGACTTTTGCTTAAACTAGTTTATAGATATTCCGAATGCAGAATTATTAGTCTTCTTAGATATGATCATTTTTATACATAACAATATTATGTGAATTTCTCTCAAAATAAATGTTATTTTACTAAACAATAGATTACTGTAGGAAAAATAAAGTATACTGTAATTGTTCATGTATGCTGTCAACTCTAAAGGACCTATTCAACGCAAATGGCAAGTGATGTTATCTGTAGTATTTTACAGTGTTCGTTCAAAAAAGAGGCATTTCCTGTTATTTCCTTTGCAGCTTATCTGTATCCTAAAACATAACAACTATGGATGAAATCATTCCAATTCTAAAACAACTATGTATTTGTGTGCATGCCATTTTGTTATACTGAAATTCCTAAAATATCTTGTTTTCTTTAAAACAAAACCTCAAAAATAACGTGTGAAAAAATGAATGGTTAAATATATTCTGTCATGAATTTAAGGTTGTATTTAAACATAATTTGATTGACTACAAATAATGATCACTGACAAAGTAATTCAGCTATGTGTGACACTTATTCACATATTTTTACTCTTTACTCTTTAGTCCTTCTTCATTATATCTTAAGCTTATTATCCTGTTAATTGACTTAAACTTATATACTGTTGCACTACTAAAAACTGACATAAATTCTGTAGCAAAAAGTGAGAAATTAAAAAAAAAAATTTTATATTGGAGCATAGTTGATTAACAATGTTGTTTTAGTTTCAGGTGTGCAGCAAAGTGATTCACTTATACATATAAATGTTTCCTTTCTTTTTAAATGTTTTTCCATTCAGGTTATTACGGAACATAGAACAGAGTTCCCCATATTCTACAGGAGGTCCTTGTTGATTATCTATTTTCAATACTGTATATTAGTATGCACATATCAACCCCAAACTCCCAATCTATCCCCTACCCTTTCCTCTACTTTTTCCCCCGGAGAAGGCAATGGCATCCCGCTCCAGCACTCTTGCCTGGAAAATCCCATGGACAGAGGAGCCTGGTAGGCTGCAGTCCATGGGGTCACTAAGAGTCAGACACGACTGAGCGACTTCACTTTCTCTTTTCACTAACATGCATTGGAGAAGGAAATGGCAACCCACTCCAGTGTTCTTGCCTGGAGAATCCCAGGGACGGGGGAGCCTGGCAGGCTGCCGTCTATGGGGTCGCACAGAGTCGGACACAACTGAAGCAACTTAGCAGCAGCAGCAGCACCCCTTCCCCTGAGAGAAAAACAGATAATAGATGGATAGATGAATGTGTATCTAAATGTGTGGCATACAGAGATAGACAAAAGACGAGTTATAGAAAAAAGGTAAGAAGGAGGAAGGGAGGGAAAAGGAAAGATGAAAAGAAAGAAGGNAGCAACTTAGCAGCAGCAGCAGCACCCCTTCCCCTGAGAGAAAAACAGATAATAGATGGATAGATGAATGTGTATCTAAATGTGTGGCATACAGAGATAGACAAAAGACGAGTTATAGAAAAAAGGTAAGAAGGAGGAAGGGAGGGAAAAGGAAAGATGAAAAGAAAGAAGGAATTTCATTAATAATATTGGGTAATAAAATCTTGGGACTGGATTCAAGAAATGCCATTTAAAAATTGCAGTCATCCCCGAGTATCTGAAGGAGACTGGTTCCAGGAAGCTGAAGGTCCCAAAATCCATGGATGCTCCAGACTCTTATATATTAAATAAAGGAACTTCATATTTGCACATAGCCTACACACACTTTCCCATATACTTTAAGTCATCTCCACATTAGTTACATAGTTCTCACCCTTGAACGATGTGGCGGTTGGGATGCCGGCCCACTGAGCAGCCCTATAACTTTACGGTTGGCCCTTCCTGTCTGAGGTTCCTCCGCAGGTGAGGCCCTGCTGCTTTAGACTCAACAAATTGTTGATCGTGTGGTATATGACTGTATATATGAGAGTCTTATTTTATTTTTATTTTATCCTGAAAATGTGTCCATGAAAATTCCAGATTCATTGACAACATATTTCTAACAGATACATAATATTTCATTAAAGACTAATGTAGCAAAATTTGACCTTAGTTCCTACTCTGGTTACCCCTGAACTCTCTCTTACCCTTCCTCTGCACATTTTTCAAAACATCTTCTACATTCACTGTGTCTATCTCCTTGTTTCCTTCTGTCTTCTCAACCTACTGGAACAAGCCTTGTACTCCCAACTTTATACCAAAACGTTTCCATCGGTCAGCAGAGCATTCCAGTGCATGACGCTCAGAGCCCACCTTACTTTCTCTCCTGCCAGCCTTTGACTGCCAGTGGATACCTCTATCTTAATACACTCTCTTCTCTTGGCCTCTGTGACAATCCCACCTTCTATCTCTCCGTCTAACTCAGAGGCCACTCCCTGCGCTCCTTTGTAGGCTCATCCTCCTCTTCTTGACGTTTTACCATAGCGTTCACCTGCACTTTGTCGCAGACTTTTCCATTTACACGTAATACTTTCTCTGGAGGTGGTCACTTTCACCTCCCAGTGTTTTAATGATCACACACTGATGACTCACAAATGTATATTTTCAGCCCAGGCTTCTCTTCTGGGATCTCCTCTAGTATTCTCACCAATATTCATCATTTCCACGTGGATGAATCACGGGTAACCAAAATTCCATGGATCCAACATGGAACTTGTAATCTTCCTGCATATACCAGGCCCTACTCAGCTTTCATATTTTGCTGTATGTACCATCATCAAGCCAATGGTAAAAGCCCAAACCTGAGATTTAGCTCTAAAACTTTCTTGTTGCCCATCCTTATGTCCAAGAAAACATAAGGTTCTATAAACTTTGACTTTTTTGAATGAATCCAGCTATTTCCATTTTTGTTTCTACCATCACGGTTCGACTTATAGACTATCTTGACTGAACTCTCATTATCGTATTCTGACTCTTATTTGCTCATAAACTCTTCCATTTCATTTTCAGCACTGTAGTTGGGCACTACAGATTTAAAAGCAGAAATCTAAAAGCTGTTATTACATCACTGTGAATTCCTACATCAGTACAAGGGATTTGCTCTGCACATCGGCCGAGCTCAGAGAATACTGCAGGTAGTCTATCAGGCTAGTAAAAGTCAAGAGCTTATTTTCTTCCTTCGCTCCCCATATCCTTCTTCTCTTTTCCTTTCCCTTTCCCTATCTTGACTTTAAAGTATCAAAAACTGCAGCTAGCAAGACAGGGGCTGAGGAGCAGCAACATAGAGCAACTCTATCCACCCCTTTCCTGCCACTGGTAGTGAGACTGCAATAGGACCAGTAGTGGAGGAAGGCTGCAATTTTAACAAAGACAGGAACTCTTTTTCAGATATGATTACGAAACTGAATTAGAGTAATAAATTACAAAATTCAGCCTGTTTCTATGTCTAGAAGAAATTAGAAGACTATTGTCTAACAACGATCAGAAAACTTGTTGACACTGGCTTAATTTTTATGCAACTGCCAGCAATAAGTTTAAGCAGGTACTAGTGAAAAAAATAATAGGGATTTCTAATTATACACTGTGAATCTTTTTTGTTCAGTGCACTAGTTTGGGTAAAGAAAATATGCAGAACTGTGCTTTAATTTAATGACCAGTGAGAATGAGAAATCCAGGGCTTTGAGCATGAAATTCAAGCTCTTATCTTAAGAGCAATAGGACAACCTTGAGATAGGAGCCTTGAGACAGACAGCAAAGCAGAGAGACAGAGCGGCTCTGACCTTGGTTGAATTGCAGCCACCACATGAGTCCAGAACTTCTCACCTACAGACTCATATTACATCAGAAAAAAACAGATCTCTGCCACTTTTTAAGTAGATTGAATAAATGTACCAGTATTCCCGGGACAATTGAGATTTATGTCTATTGTTACATTGTAATTATTATCAGAGCCCCTTTTCACTCTCAAAAAGATTTTTTTTGAATAAAATATAATAAATATATATAAAATAAAATATGAGATTAAAATATATGAAAAAATTGATGCAACTGCAAAGTAGAAATGGACAAACCCATCTGGAGGCACTAGTGGCTCCTCTCTCGATAACTGATAGAACAGGTAGACCAAAAATCAGAGGTGATACTGAACAAGTGAACAACACTATCAATCAACTTGACTGAATTGACACATAGAAAATTCCACCCTACCACAGGAAATTATATATGTATTCTTTTCAAGTGCATATGGAGCATTTACCTGAGTAGATCACATTCTGAGCCAGAGAAACAAGGCTTAATAAATTTAAAAAGATTCAAGTCATAGTATGTTCTCTGTTCATAATGTAAATTATATATAATAGAAGGAACTCTAAAACATCTGAAAATATTTGGAAATTATAAAAGACAATTACAAATAACATGTGTCAAAGAAGAAATAAAAAGACAAATTAGAAAGTAACTTTCACTGTATGAAAATTAAAGCACTACCTATTAAAATTTGTGGTAGATGGTTGACATAGTACTTAGAAAATTATAGCACTAAAATTTTATATTATGAAAGCCAAATCTCAAATCAAGGACATCTGTTACCTTAGGAAAAATTTTTTAAATGCATTAAACCCAACCTAGATGGAAGAAAATAATGAAGAATAGTTATCTATGGAATAGAATACAAAAAATTGAGAGAAATCAATGAAATAAAAGGTTGGTTCTTTGAAACAATCAATGAAATTGATTAGCCTCTAGCCAGCCTGATCAGGAAAAAGAAAACTGTAAGCTATTGATATCAGGAATGAATGCATCGTGACAGACCATACATATTTAAAAAGGAAAAGTATGACATGAAAAATGTTATGTCAGTGAATGTGTTACAATTTAAGTGAAATGAAAGAAATCCTTGAAAGGTAAAAACTACCAAAACTCATTCAAAAAGAAATCAATAATCTGAATAAACCTACATCTACTAAAGAAATTGAATTTATAGTTTAAAATCTTACCACAAAGAACACTTAAGGTCCAGATGCTTCAACTGTGAATTCTACCAAACATTAAAGAAAGGAAAAAAATACCAATTCTATACAAACCCTCGGGGTTATTCCAGCAGCAAAAAGTGAGTTTAACACTTAAAAACTAATCAGTGTTACTCATCACATTAAGCAGCTAAAAAAGAAAAGCCATATTGATCATCTCATGAGAGCTTTGTCCTCTTGTCATACTAAGATCTAAATATGAATTTTCGTAAAAGCTTAGTTTGTAACGGCCAAAAACTGGAACACAAATGTTCATCAGCAAGTGAAGGGTCAAAGGAGTGGTATCTCTGTCCACACCACAGAATACTAATCAGCAATGAAAGGAATGAACTTTACATGTATTCAACAACATGGATGAATCTCAAAATAACCATGCTGAGATCAGACCCCAAAGAGTACATACTGCATGCTTTCCATTATGTGCATAGTATAGATGTGCCATTTTTAGTATGTTACTTATATTTCAAAAAACCTGTCAAAATAATAAATCAATCAATCAATCAATTAATAGGTGAATAGATAAATAAGTTTTTGTTTCAAAGTATTTGCTTTCTTTTATTTTTTTAATTTTTATTTTTTAGTTTGTTTTGCTTTACAATACTGTACTCATTTTGCCATACATTGATATAAATCAGCCATAAGTGTACCTGAGTTCCCAATCCAGACCCCCCCCTTCCCCCTCCCTCCCCACACCATCCCTCCGGNCTAGGAGTTTTATTGTTTCTTATCTTACGTTTAGATCTTTAATCCATTTTGAGTTTATTTTTGTGTATGGTGTTAGAAAGTGAACATAGTAAAGTTGCAGGATATAAAATCAACACACAGAAATCCCTTGCATTCCTATACACTTGCTTACTTTTAATTACATTCAACACACCACTGCACTAATGCTACATGGAAGAAAATGATGAGTGAGATTCAGTTCCTACATTCAAACTGGTTACAGTTAAACACAAGGACTAAGTAAGACAGGGGCAAATATAATTTTTATCAGAGTGTGATTTGAAGAAGAAGGTGGAGAATAATGATGGGAAGGAGGAGGAGGAGCAAAGAAGAAAGACAATGAGAAGAAACAACTGTGCTTTTGTTAAGCAGAGAAATAAGAGACATACTCATTGTTCAAACATTTATGAATTGTTTATAATAGCCCAGGCCATATGCTCATCAGTGAGAAAATACCCCTAAGATGTAAGCACACAAAGAGATAAACATGCACGTAGGTGACAAAACACGCACAAAAGTTAAGATTTATATTTGAGTGCTCAGAGACAGAAGGAGAAAAGAAATCATTGATGGATTAGAAAGGTACATTTGACCACAACCTTAACAAAAGTATTTCAATGAATATCAAGACTGGAAAGAATTGTTCCTACCATGGAAATGGCATAAAAAAAATTTCCAGATATGAGAGAGTTTATCTATTGTGATTGGAGAATGAAAATTTTTGAAAGCAGTGTTGGCAAGTAGGACACATAAAAGGAAAGTAAGTGGAAATAAAGCTTGAAAGGTGGGGCGGTGATAATATTGTGAAAGAAACTGCCTCCCACAGGAAGCAGTTTGAAACCAATTACATAAGAACATGGATATTTTAAAACACTAGCATGACCAACAACTGTTCTAATCAGTTGTGGGTTTAATAATTATTGGGTTTAATAATAATAATTTAATTATTTTAATAATGATTATTTAATAATAATAAAATTATTTAATAATTAAACCCAATAGTTTACTAATTATAATTACATTATTCATGCTTATAAACTATGTTTTTAAAAAGTCAATCAAAATTTTCTCTATCATAACATCATACTCAATATCTGATTTTCCAACATTCGCTTGTGAATGTGAAAGTAGGGTGTTGAGAGGTGGAATTTCAAAAGTACTTTAATAAGCACAGAAAACTGTCAAAAAAGTGAATGATAAAATGTATACTATGGCAGAAAAATTAGTATGTATATATACACAGAAACAGAAGAATCGTTGATATAAACAATGTGAGGTGTTTCAAATCATATGAAAAGTTCTAGAATGCATGAGGACAGGATAAACAGGTGGAATGAACACAAGAAAAGTTAACACATATGAAAATAAAGGTAAAAATGTCAATGTCTATAGGCAGCAAGTTCTAGGAAAATATAAGGAGACAATATATCAGTTTGCATAAGGTATTTGAAGACATGTGACCTATAATTTCACAGATATATCACACACAATACTTTGGCCATGGGATGCAAAGAGCCAACTCACCGAAGAAGACCCTGATGCTGGGCAAGACTGAAGGCAGGAGGAGAAAGGGACAACAGAGGATGAGATGGTTGGATGGCATCACCAACTCAACAGACATGAGTTTGAGCAAGCTCCAGGAGATGGTGAAGGACAAGGAAACCTGGAGTGCTACAGTCCATAGGGTCGAAAAGAGTTGGACACGACTAAGTCACTGAATAACATCAATAATCACACACAAACACACATAAGCAAACATGAACTCAGACTGAAAGATCCCTAAGTGTGCAAAGAAGTGATAAATAAATCACAATGGACATATTGCAAAATTCTAGTCACATCAACCCCATGAAAAGGCAAAAAGATATGACACTAAAAGATGAACTCCCCAGGTCAATAAGTGCCCACTCTGCTACTGAAGAGTGGAGAAATAGCTCCAGAAAGAATGAAGAGACGAAGCTAAAGGAAAAACATCTATTGTGGATGTGACTGGTGATGGAAGTAAACTCCGATGCTGTAAAGAACAATGCTGCATAGAAACCTGAAATGTTAGGTCCATTAATCAAGGTAAATTGGAAGTGGTCAAACAGGGGATGGCAAGAGTGAACATCCACATTTTAGGAATCAGTGAACTAAAAAGAACTGGAATGGGTGAATTTAATTCAGATGATGATTATATCTACTACTGTGGGCAAAAATCCCTTAGAAGAAATGGAGCCTCATAGTCACCAAAAGAGTCTGAAATGCAGTACTTGGGTGCAATCCCAAAAATGACAGAATGATCTCTGTTTCCAAGACAAACCAGTCAATATCACAGTAATTCAATCTATGCCCAATGTCTACACATGGACATCACTAGATGGTCACTACTGAAATCAAACTGATTATATTCTTTGCAGCTGAAGATGGAGAAGCTCTATATAGTCAGCAAAAAGAAAACTGGGGGCTGACTGTGGCTCAGATCATGAACTCCTTCTTGCAAAATTCAGACTTGAAGAAATAAGGGAAAACCACTAGACCATTCAGGCATGACCAAATCAAATCCCTTATGATTATACAGTGGAAGTGAGAAATAGATTCAAGGGGTTAGATCTGATAGACCTAGTGCCTGAAGAACTATGGACAGAGGTTTGTGACACTGTACAGGAGGCAGCCATCAAGATCATCCCCAAGAAAATGAAATGCAAAAAGGCAAAATGGCTGTCTGGGAGGCCTTAAAAATAGCTGTGTAAAGAAGAGAAGCTAAAGGCAAAGAAGAAAAGGAAAGATATATCGATCTGAATTCAGAGTTTCAAAAATAGCAATAGGAGATAAGAAAACCTTCCTCAGTGATCAATGCAAAGAAATAGAGGAAAACAATAGAATGGGAAAGACTAGAGATCTCTTCAAGAAAATTAATATCAAGATATCAAGAGAACATTTCATGCAAAGATGGGCTCAATAAAGGACAGAAATAGTATGACCTAACAGAAGCAGAAGACATTAAGAAGATGTGGCAAGAATACACAGAAGAACTATACAAAAAAGATCTTCATAACCCAGATAACCACAATGGTGTGATCACTCACCTAAAGCCAGACATCCTGGAATGTGAAGTCAAGTGGGCCTTATGAAGCATCACTATGAACAAAGCTAGTGGAGGTGATCGAACTCCAGATGAGCTATTTCAAATCCTAAAAGATGATGCAGTGAAAATATGCCAGAAAATTTGGAAAACTCAGCAGTGGCCACAGGACTGAAAAAGGTCAGTTTTTATTCCAATCCCAAAGAAAGGCAATGCCAAAGAATGTTCAAACTACAGCACAATTGCACTCATCTCACATGCTAGCAAAGTAGCGGTCAAAATTCTCCAAGCCAGGCTTCAACAGTATGTGAACTGAGAACTTTCAGATGTTCAAGTTGGATTTAGAAAAGGCAGAGGAACCAGAGATCAAATTGCCAGCAACAGTTGAATCACTGAAAAAGCAACAGAGTTTCAGAAAAACATCTACTTCTGCTTTATTGCCTATGCCAAAGGCTTTGACTTGGTGGATTACAAAAAAACTGAAAAATTCTTCAAGATATGGGAATACCAGACCACCTGACCTGCCTCCTCAGAAATCTGTATGCAAGTCAAGAAGCAACAGTTAGAACTGAACATGGAACAACAGACTGGTGCCAAATTGGGAAAGGATTATGTCAAGGCTATATATTGTTACCCTGCTTATTTAACTTATATACACAGTACATTATATGAAATGCTGGGCTGGATGAAGCATAAGCTGGAATCAGGATTGCTGGGAGAAATATCAATAACCTTAGATATGCAGATGACACCCCCTTATGGCAGAAAGTGAAGAGGAACTAAAGAGCCTCTTGTTGAACGTTAAAGAGCAGAGTGAAAAAGCTGGCTTAAAACTCAACATTCAAAAAGCAAAGATCGTGGCATCTGATCCCATCACTTCATGACAAACAGAAGAGGAAACAATGGAAACAGTGACAGAGTTTATTTTCTTGGGCTCCAAAACCACTGTCGATGGTGACTGCAGCCATGAAATTAAAAGACGCTTGCCCCTTGTAACAAAAGCTATGACCAATCTAGAGAGCATATTAAGAAGCAGAGACATTACTTTGCTGACATGGGCCTGTCTAGTCAGAGCTATGGTTTTTCCAGTAGTCACGTATAGATGTGAGAGTTAGACTCTATATAAAGAAAGCTGAGCACAGAAGAAATGATTCTTTTGAACTGTGGTGCTGGAGCAGACTCTTGAGAGTCCCTTGGACTGCAAGGAGATCCAACCAGTCCATCCTAAAGGAAATCAGTCATGAATATTCATTGGAAGGACTGATGCTGAAACTAAAGCTCCAATACTTTGGCCACCTGATGCGAAGAACTTGGACTCATTGGAAAAGACCCTGATGCTGGGGAAGATTGAAGGCAGGAAGAGCAGGGCATGCCAGAGGATGAGATGGTTGGATGGCATCACCAACTCTATGGACAAGAGTTTGAGCAAGCTCCAGGAGTTGATGATGGACAGGGAAGCCTGGTGTGCTCAGTCCATGGGCTTGCAAAGAGTCAGACACAACTGAGTGACAAACTGAACTGAATTGAGTCACATCGAAGACAAAGAAAGCATTTTAAAATTTCAAAACAATAAATGGCAGATCATGTTACCAGTCAAAACATCGAACAACATTCTTTAGGAGGCAGTAGGATATAGTGCTTCATATTCTAGATGCTAGAGCCTCAGGCCTTTGAATCCAGGGTCTGGCCAATACTAGCTCTAGCTCTAAAATTAGACAAGATATGTAACTTCTCCACAGCTCAGTTTCCTCATTTATATAACTATCATAATAATAATTTCTATGTAATAAGATTATTAGAAGTACCAAATATACTAAAATATGTGAGACACATAAAAATACAGTCAGGCATGTTAGTAGGCATTTTACAGTTATAAAAAATTATTATTCTCAGACTTCTTGGTAGCAATATTTGATGGAGGAGTACCACAGAAGGACATTTTCAAACTGCTTAAGAAACAATGGCGCTTGTTAGAATTTTATATCTATTTTAACAATCATTTTAACACATGAGTGGAAGAACAGAAAAAATATAATAAATATAAAAATAAATCAAGATAAATATATCAGACATGACATAATAATTTATACATTGATTTGTAACTATTATTCATGCTCCATCCAAAATTTAGTGAGGGATTATTAAATGCCAACTATTATTAAGTTCTTTATGTATATGTGCATGCTAAGTTGCTTCTGTCGTGTCCAACTCATCTCATGTCTACTGCCTTGCTCAGTGGCGTCCTTACCATTAGTGCCTGGGAAGCCCCTCTTTATATATGTATTAACTAATATACTATTCATATTAGCCCCATGTGGAAAAAAAAGATTCACCAAGGGTCACTCAGGGTAGACTGTCAGGCAGTCAAGGGTTACCTCCACAGTAAGCCTTCTGTGTAAGATCTATAAATGTGAGGCAGGTCTTAAAATATAAACCATCTGTTCCTGATTCCCTTTCTGAGTCTTTCTTCCATGAAAGTTTGTTTATAGACGTTATCTCTGAGAAATGGTCCCTGAGCGTGCTTTCAATGGAGGCAGAAACCTTTCTAAGGAGTTTTTAATTTTGGTTACCTGTGCTGTAGTGCTATCTTTCACACAAAAAGCAAATTTGTGGTTGAGTACAGTTATGGATAAAACTAAATACTTCCTAACAAAAGATTGCCACTAGCTGGCTAGCCCTCACAGGGAAATGTGTGCAAAGCACAGAGCTTTAATAACTAATAAGGACCTATTGTATAGCACCAGGAACTCTACTCAATACTCTGTAATGGCCTAAATGGAAAAAGAAAGTTCAAAATAGTAAGTATAACTAATTCACTTTGTCATCCAGCAGAAACTAACACAGCATTGTAAATAAACTATGTTGTTGCTTAGTCGCTTAGTCATGTCCAACTCTTTGCAATTCCATGGACTGTAGCCTGCCAGGTTTCTCTGTCATTGGGGTTTCCTAGGCAAGCATACTAGAGCGGGTTGCCATTTCCTTCTCCAGGGGATCTTCCTGACCTAGGGATCGAACTCAGGCCTCCTGCACTACAGGTAGATTCTTTACTGTTGAGCCACCAGAAAAGTTTTTTGAAAAACACAGAATTTTTTTGTTTTTTTTTGGACAAAACATGCAGGCGTGCACGTTCTCTAGTATGTGAGTCATAGCAAGGAAGGACTAAAGAGAGAGGAAATCATATTAAAGTTAGAGACTCTGATATTCCACTGGTCATCCATATTACAGGCAGATTCTTTACTATCTGAGCCACCAGGGAAGCCCTTAAGAAATAACAACGGCTGGTTAACTACTCAGAACCTTAAGGCTACAATCATGTAAGAAAATAGTTAAGGAAAAACAGGTTAAGAAAGAAAGCATGCAGATGCAAGCAAGGCCACAGTCATCTAATTTTAATTCTGGAGACCTTGAGTGGAAGCTGGTCATATCTTGCAAACTCCACCTTGACACAAAGCTCACTGGTGGAAGTTCTTTCCATCCAAAGACCACCACCTGTCTCTAAAAAATTCTTATGAATTTCTCATTTTAAATGTCCTAAAGGTATGTTAATTCTGTTGTCAGTGAGTTGAACGCTAACTTTTTTAGCTGGGACACACAAATGTAGGTTTTCACTTTCTCAAGTTTATCTATTGCAGCAGTCAAAATTTCCTGACAGTTCCCTTCCATTGTGGGTCCCAGGCCTTTTTTTTTTTTTTTTTTTCTCTTTCATGGTGTCTTTTCCAGATGACAAAGTCTCTGTTTCTTAGGGCATGTAGAAGCTATTTCTTAGGGCATGTAGAAGCTACTTCGAGAATATGAAGGAAATGCAACTCATACCTGATGGTGATAAAACTAGTTATACTGCAGGAACCCCTTACAGAGTTTTGTCACATCTGGAGAAATACACAAACAAAGACCTGTGATGTGCTTTTATGATGAGAGTCAGTGAGTCCTCATTTGAGCTTAAAAATACCACTGACTTTCTCTGCTTTTCATGAGGATTGGAGCTGACAAGGATGATATGACTTCTGAGTAAACATCAAGGATGCACAAAGTCCTCAGGAACTATCCCAGGACAATGAGTGCCTCCGTCCGTGGAAAAAGAGGTGGAAATTCTCCAGTTTCGAAACACAATGTCACGCAACTTTTTGCTACCGTCAGAACACTACTGTCCTGCTGTTCATCCCCAACTATGCCAATTGTCTAGCTGTATTTCACTGTGCACACTGTTCGTTGAACCCAGGACAGACAAGCAGGCAAGCTGGAATAAAATGCAGAGAGCAGTAAGAACGCAAACATTCTTTATTCGCAGCAGCAAGGCAGACATACTTTAATCTCTAATGACTGACACAGCAGCAATGATGGCTATGCAACTCAACTCAACCCATCTCAACTGGACTGGACTCAGCTCAACTCGACTTGACCCCAGCCCCCCACCAAGAACTTTTCAGGTGATGCTTATACAGGGCAATTTTCTCAACAGCACTGATATAGCACAGTCTTCAGTTTGTCCTCCTTGGGGTGGAACACGGTCTAAACATCAACTTCCTGCTATCAACCAACAACAGGAAATAATGAAGAGCAGTGACAAAAAGCAATGTTGCTAGTAACAGGCAGCTTTCCACCAGGGATACACTGCTTTCAAATTTGATCAAAGAATCAAAGCATTCCTGAAAAGGAATATTAAGGGACACAATACACTTAGCATCTGGAAGCCTAATGAAGAGAAATTGGAACTGAGATTCACTGTGAGACTTATCCCATCACCGAAGGCCTCAGTTGTTTTCCCTGTTTCTGAATTAAAGATCCTGGGCTTCAGCAGCCAGGGAAGTATCAATAGAATCTTGGTAGGACATCCAAGTTGTTGAACTTCTCAAAATATCATCAGCAAACTTTGAAACAAACAAAAGTTACATTTCATTTAGTAGAACTTACAGCAGTAGGAGAGAATACTATTTGACAGAGCCTAAAAAGGTGTCTCAAGAGAGTTAAGTCAGAAACAGAATAATTGTAGGATTTGGGGACTCAAGTAGGATAAAGTAAGTCTTCAAAAGTGGAGAACTAAGTAGGGCTGGGCAAAGTTCATGAGGCAGTAGTTTAGGGTTGGCTGACATAGGGGAGTGAGGGTCTTGATAAGCAAACTGTTATTGATAAGCAGGCTGTTTGGCAGCATGAGATTACTGTCTTCAATATATATATTTGCAAGCATTTCCTGAAGCAAGAGTGGACTTAATTATTAGTTTACAATCTTATCTTTTCCAGGCTAAAACTTTAAAGCTTTCTAAAAGGAACAATTAAATAACACTGATATAAGTCCATCATTTTAATATTAGAGAAAGCAGAATTTCAAATAAAATCATTAGAAGTTACAAAATTGGACATCATACACTAAAGGAAAATTAGATTAAAAAATATGCCATCATGAACATCTCAGACTAGCAATACAGCATCAAATTATATAAGGAAATAACTGAAAGAATTACAGTCAGAAACAGAAAATAAAGTCAATAATTGTAATGAGATTTTAACAACTCACTTCCAACCAAGATTTGAATACTAAAATTAATAAGCTCAAACTTGATATCCAAGAAAAGAGAGCACACGAAGAATTAGCTCCAGTAATCAACCATGTACAAAGTCACAAAGAAAGCTTAAGTGAGTTTCTAAAATCAATATCATTTATAGTACAATTAAATAAAATTAAAATTAATAACAAAAATTCCATAAGCCTATAAAGTATAAAAATGAAATAATTTTTCAGGTAAAGAAAAAGGGTCATAGGGAAATTAAGATAAATTTACAATAGCTCAACAAAGAAAGCACAACAAAAGTGGCAAATATATATGTAAAGCAAAATTTAGATGGAAATGTTTTGTAAATAAGTTCATCAGAAAATAGACAAAAGACAAACTTTAAGCATTCAGCTAAAGATATTTGAAATAGATCAACAAAGTAAAATTAAAGAAGCAAAAATGAAGAAAAACTGAAATCAGAAATAAACTAAAGATGGTCAGAATGGATACTGGAGAACACAGCATGAAGATACTATAATCATTATATGCCTTCAAACAAAACAGAAACCCAATATGTAAAGCAGACAAGAGGTGTCACTCCAGCTGGGGTCTGGGGAGAGGGCAACAGGAACACTGCTCCCTAACTCCCCTTCTCAATTTCTCCCCGCTGGGGGGCACTTTTTGAAAAATCATTGTTTAGAAGCCCTGTTATTAAACAGGTGCTTTCTGAAGCTAATCAAGGACTCTCAAGCCAGGAAAAATGCACTTCTTACACTTCAAAGTGGGCTGGTGGTAGAAAGTATTTTCCATAGGGTAAGCAAGCAAAACTGAAACATACAAACAGGAAAAGATAAGCCCTGAAACAACTAATGCGGGGTTGTTTTCTGAAATCATCGATTTTTTTTCTTTTTCACTCAAATATACATTTTGCCAGCATTTCCTGTACTTAATAACCATAGCAGGAAAAAAGCATTTTCGAGGGGGGGAAAAATCTGGTGATTATTGCTCTATTTCAAATAAAACAAATAATATACTTACTATGATATATTTCAATTCTGTTGATTTCACAGTCCTCAGGGGTAAGCCGGGCTCCAGTTGGAGATGCCAGAGATTCTCAACTTGGTTGCCTAACAGGATCCTGAGGCTCACATCTTAACCCAGACCAATTAAGTAGAGTCGCGTGATGGTGCACACAGGTGCAAACATATTCAGGTGTGGTTTTGAAATCTTTGGGTATTCCAGGTGCAGTCAAAGTTGAGAAGCACTAGAATGGTTAAAAGGAAGCTCCAGTATCTACTTAAATCCCACCCAGGTCTGTCCTTAGCTCTTCCCTTTCAGATATTTTATCTGAAGACAAACATAGCAAAGTAATCAAAAAGGCAAAGAGCAGGAACATAATGAAATAACTACTACCCCGGCGGGCTCAGCTTTCCCAAACATCTCAACAAGCTACAATGACGGACTAACTCTGAGAGGACAGCGTCTAATAACAGAAACAACAAAGCTCAGATCTTGGGCACCGTCTACCGACTTCACAAACGTAGGGAACTGTGAACATGACTACACTACGGATCAAAATTTTTTAGAGAAATTTAGTTGATTTTCAGTGTAACGTGAGTCAACACTGATTTGACTGCCAGAAAATAAACTCCATCCAAGGCGGCATCAACACATGTAGGATATCTGGGCAAGGAAGGCCATTTTCTCAAGCTTGCTGGAACACTTTTAAGTACTGAGTCACCTTCTGGGGAGTATACTAGCTGAAGAACAGGCAAAATGAGGTTGCGATTGAAGAGGGAACTTTGAGGGGTCTTTTTAAAAAGGCGCGTGGTGGGGGGTTACTATGACAGATATTTATAAATGGCTTGAAGAGCTCACAGAAGGAAGTTAGATTTGATTTATATAGCCACGTCCAGAAGTCAAAGCAATAGATAGGTGGAAGAAAACACTTTTCGGTGACGTTGACCATCAAAAATGTTAACGACGACGGGCGGCCATGCAGGGCGGGGTGGGGGTGGAGTGGGTCGCTTCTGGTCACTGAGGAGATTTTAGGCTTCTTACTTGAGGGAAGTTTCAGAACTTATGGGTGGACTCCAAGTCTCATCACCTGAGATTTTATGATCTGTATATTGAAACGTCGCCACAGGTAAAAGTGGGGCTTTCCCACTTTCAGGGAGCTAAGGAAACCCTGAGCGGGGGACGCCTGCACCCAGGCCACCCAAGCCAAGGTGAACGCCGGCCAACAGGGCGCTCTGCTGCCCGCTGACTTTTCCGACCGGGAGAAGCCCTTGGCTTCCGCAGACCTCATGTCCGACAACGTGCTTCACACGTGTCTCTCCCGTCCTGCTTCCTCCTTCAAACCCACTCCCCACAGGCGCTGCTCCTGAGGCGCCCGGCCCCGGCGGCCCCACCGGCCACAGGCCCGGCTTCCAGCCGCTCCAGAGCCTTCGCCCCACAGTCCGCCAGCCTCCGCATCCCCGGGCGAGGGGGAGGGGCGCCGAGTCGCCCGCCAAGGGGAGACAGGGGGCCTGGCGGGTTCTCCGCCCCGGGCCGACTTTCTCGCACTTTCTAGAATCTGGAGCTCCCCTGCCCCTCGAGCGGGGACGCCGGGGGCCAGTCTGCAGGGGACTCTGGCCGGAACCGGGGCGCCCGCGCCCCCGGAGCCCGGCGCCTCGGAGCCCGCGCGCCGGCCGCCCCCCCCCCACAACCCCGCGGGGGGCTCGCGCCGCGGGGGGCGGGGGAGGGGCGGCGCGGGCGCCGGGAGACGNTGAATGGGGATGATCTGGAGGGATGGTGTGGGGAGGGAGGGGGAAGGGAGGGGGTCCGGATTGGGAACTCAGGTACACTTATGGCTGATTTACGTCAATGTATGGCAAAATGAGTACAGTATTGTAAAGCAAAACAAACTAAAAAAATAAAAATTAATAATAAAAATAATAAATAAATAAATAAAAAGAAAGTAAGTGTTCCATAAACTCCTCACATGTAGACTACTGGGTATAACCAAATACAGTTAAGTCATAAGCACTCTTCTGAAATAAAAATTCTTTGACTTCAGCTTCTGAAGTTATTAGTACCTATGTATAATTTTCTATCATATTTAAAAATCTAACACACACACACACGTACAGTGAAATATTACTCAGCGATAAGAGGAATGACATAATGCCATTTGCAGCAACATGGATGTACTTAGAGATTATGAAATGAAGTAAGCCAGAGAAAGACAAATAGCATGATATAACTTATATGTGGAATCTAAAAAGATGCTATAAATGAACTGATTTACAAAACAGAAACAGACTCACAGACTTTGAAAACAAACTTGCGGTTACCAAATGGGAAAGTGGTGGAGGGGAAGGATAAATTAGGAATTTGGGATTAGCATATACACACTTCTAGATATAAAACAGATAAACAACAAGGGCCTACTGTTTAGCAGAGGGAACTCTACTCAATATTCTATAGTAACCTATATGGGAAAAGAATCTAAAAAATAATGGATATATATGTGTGTGTATAACTGAACCACTTTGTTGTACATCTAAAACTAACACAACATTATAAATCAACTATACCTGAATATAAAATTTAAAAATTTAAAAATCTAACATGCATTGAGCTAATTTTTCAATTATTGCTGTTTGATAATTCAAAATATCAGAATTGTTACTTAATATGCAGTTTCATTCTCTTCAAACTTATATACTAAATTATACAAGAATTGCAAGTAATGGCATGTCTTAAATCACCTGTATATAATACATGTTATCAATTTTATTTTAAAAGGCACTTGACATTTATTCAGTAGTCCAAATAAATTATGTCTTCATAAGTGAATTTTCTGGACTCCTGAAAGTTAGCATCTATAAATGTAGTAAGTCAAGTTTATTGTGTTGATAAAATTATACATAACTTCATCTTAATGACTCATTTATAATCAAAATTTATCGTATGTTGCCTCTTCTCTTCCCACCACCATTGTTTACCACCTCTGCTGTGTGCAATTGCTTTTGCATTTTTTTAAAATTTGCATTTATTCTTCTCTCTTTTGTCCCCTTTCCCCGAGGCTTCTCCTATACTTTTGTCCTTTGATGCTATAGAAATGTTTTTGTTTTTTATAGCTATGGCCTCACCATAAAAGAATTTCATTTCAGCCTTGGTGCTCTCACCAACTATGTAGAGAATATCATTTAAAATGGGATTTAACTGTATGAAACAAGAATCTAACCTCAGTGGACCTTAAGCAAGTTTGAGTTTATTTTTCATGCCAATGGGCAGTTAAGGGCTGGTGCTACGTGGAACTCTGTTAGGTTATCAGTTCCCCAGGCTCTCCCACATTTTCTTCCCTGAAGTTGCAACAAGACTGATTCCTCTACCACATTATGTCAGATCTTAATGAAGGAAGAACTAGAACTCTGGTGCCTTAATAGCAAAGCTTTCTTGAAATCTCTAGAAGATTTGCACTTACTCTTATTGAACAAAACTGCCTTTTGGGCATCCCTAGCTACAAGAGAAACCAAGAAGTAAAACATAGGCAACTTCAAACAAGATTGAAATTCCATTTTATGGAAGAAAAGGAAAATGGATTTTGAGTAGCATTGTTTGGTTTGTAACATTGTATCAGCATGATTCCTAATTTTGATTTCTTTTTCTCATAATAGCTCAGTTTTTTTCTCATGCTGCAAACTCGGTGGCTTCCTTGTACATACTCATGTGAATGATTAGTGTTATTGAAGGATTGAATTTTAAGTTATATGAGTGTTATCATATAAGACCTTTTGACTGTGCAAAAGATCTAAAGTTTAATTTGGAGAAAGAGTTCTCACACGAAACATTTATAGAAAATGAGAATTTAAACTTGCTGATTTTCTTGTATTAAAAGTAGATGTAGTAACAGAAGGGGGAAACTTGAAAAAATTAGCAGGTTTAAATGTCTTCACATTATCGATAAAACACCAGGAACAGATTCAGCTGTGTTGTCCTCACAAAGACCCCGTAGGGTCACTTCTCCCTGGTGGAGTGTCCACGGTATCACGACCAAGATACAAGAATCTTCATGTGTGCTCTAGTTTCTGCCTGCCTTTCTTCATGTGTCTTACACATTTACTGAGAAGGAGAGCAGGAAACTTAAGCTCATAAGCATGTATTTAGTGCATTTCTGATGCTAATGGGAACCTAGGGCACATTTCTCTGTTTTTTTCTCTTTACCTTTAATAGTTCACCCCACTGATTTTGTTATTCAAATTTGTAATTCTTTAAGTGTTAAACACATTTTTTCCCCCTGTAAGCAGACCATGTATCAAATGTAATGGGAATTTGACATGAAAAGATATTTCAAACAGAGAAGAAAACAACTATTATAAGAATGTTTGAAGTTTGAGTATTTACCTTGTTTAATTTCCATAAATCATCATCTGATACACTGATATTAAGATACATCTGATAATAAAATTGGACAAGTTTATATTAAACTTATCCCCTTGCAACTAGATTATTTATGCTTAATGTTTTGAGTTATTATTCTTAATCTGCCGTAGGGGCAATCATCATACATGATGANTATTTACCTTGTTTAATTTCCATAAATCATCATCTGATACACTGATATTAAGATACATCTGATAATAAAATTGGACAAGTTTATATTAAACTTATCCCCTTGCAACTAGATTATTTATGCTTAATGTTTTGAGTTATTATTCTTAATCTGCCGTAGGGGCAATCATCATACATGATGATGTTTCAAAGTAGTCCATGTTAGAATTTAATTGCTTCATTCCAAGCACTGATTCTTGTTTTTTTTTTTTAATAAATTTCCTTGAGAGAAGTAAGTTTTGCAAGTTCACTGGTATTTGCACTTTCATTTGGATGAAAGATGAGAGTGTGTTGCACTAGGGCAGAGGGAATGAAGGAAGGGGTATTCTCATGGGTGCCTCAGAGGCCCATCACCCTCAGCCACTCAGAGGGTGGAGGAGAGGTGTGGGGAAGATGCTCATCATTTGAAAAAGCCAGACCTTCATGTGTGCCAGCTGCCAGGGAACGCTCATAGCCTTTATTGAACTCTGTATCCTGATTGCTTTAAACCAACTCAGGGAGTATCTGTTGCTAAAAGAGGAGCTGAATTATTTTTCAGGGGCCGTGGGCCAGAGAGCACGATAATAGAAATAGATAATGTCAATGTTGACTATATATTAGACACTATTTTATTCTCTTTTTGGAAAGCCTGCATTAAGACTTTATTCCATTCTGCATCCTCAGGGAAATAGCCTGTTCAGGTCATTGGAAATAACATGTCAGATTTGAAAAGAGACTTCATTTGTAGCCAAAAAACTGCTAAATATATTTAGAAAATCTAGTGACTAATATTTTAAACTATTTCCACAATAACAGTGTTGGTCATGTTAGGATTTACCATTTTGCATTGGAAATGACTTGTTAAGTCTGAAAAGAGACTCTATGGGTAGCCAAATGTACTTTGCTAAGTGTGTTTAGAAAAGATTTTTACTAATATAAAGTTTTTTTTTTAAACATAGCATATTAATTTTAAGCAATACTACTGATTGAAATCATTAGGTAGCTTCGGTAGCCGTAAGAGAAGTTATTTTGGTGGTGTTCATTTTAACATTTCTAACCATTTCCAGTTTAATGGGAGAAGAGGAATAAGATTCACCTACAAATAATGGAACTTTCAATATTTAGGGTTATCATGAAACAGTATTTCCAGGAAGTGTAGGGCCCATACCTTCTTCCCAGATGGTATGCCTGCTTTGATTATCCTATTTTATTTTATCTTTAGAAAGAGCATAGGGTGCTTGAACCAGCATGGACTTCGGGGTCAGTATAGAATTTGAACTAGCACTGCACTAGGAGGTGTATGATCCCAACACTTCTGAGTCAGTTTCTCACCTATAAACTGAGGGAAAGAGTGTATACCATCTAGCTTTTTTGTAAACTCACGTGAAACACTGCCTCATATTAGCCACTGGTAAAATATTAGTTCTCTAATCAGGGCCTATCCAAATTATTAAATCCATCAGTGTGATCCCCACTCTTACCTTCAGGGTTTTCAACTGAGGTTTGGTGAATCAGGTCCACAGATGGAATAAAGTTCATCTGAATATCCATTTATTAATGTACTACCTGCTAGCTCAATACATATTTAATTACATATGAACAACACATTGTTCTTTTCAACATAGCGCTGACCACCCCATTGCCAAAGCCAGCAAACAGTGATCAGAACTCCACATTCCGTGTTCGTTTACACAATGGTCCATCAGGTGTGGGGCCACAAGAGGAGTCACATGAGAGGCACAGGAAAACAAAGTCTGTCCTACCCGTAGGAAGGGGTCCTGGGGAGGTTCTGGTGAAGAGGCAGAAAGCAGGGGTGAGAGGAAAGCAAGGACCGCAGCCTTTACTGGGACAGAAATATCATTATTTCTTCAGATATCTCTTCTGCCCTCCAGTCCCTACCGTCCAACTGAATGTTCATTGGTCCTCTCCGCTGTCCCCCCTGTGCCCTGTTCTGTGTGGTCTGTGTCTGCTGTGCCTTTTCTCTAGTTTTCTCAGGATGTTTTCTACTGATCTACATACCAGTTCACTAACCCTCTCTTTTCCCCTAATACTATCAATCCAATCTATTGAGATCTACTTTCAGTTATTACATCTTCCAGTTTTCAAATTTCAGTTTTTTCAGTAAATTCAGTTTCTTTGATAGCATTCTTCATCCATTGTCATCCATTTTCTTAAGCATAGTAGTCACCATGTTTTACAGTACCTGTTTCAATATCTGGCTTATCTGTGTTTTGATTTGTACTGTCTTTTTTTTTTTTTTCCCCCTAGGTTTCTTTCCTCTTAGTCTTGTTTGTAGTATGGTTGAAATTTTTACTGAGTGTCTCACACTGTACATGAAAAGTTTTAACTGTCATAAAGTAGTGTTGTTTTTCCCACAGAGGGTTTCCTGCATCCTCTGATCATCAGGCTGGCTTCCCTTGTGGCTCAGCTGGTAAAGAATCCGCCTGTGATGCGGGAGACCTGGGTTCAATCCCTGGGTTGGGAAGACCCCCTGGAGAAGGGAATGGCTACCCACTCCAGTGTTCTGGCCTGGAGAATCCCATTAACTGTGGAGTCCATGGGGTCACCAAGAGTCGGACTCAACTGAGTGACTTCCACTGGGCTTCACTGATCATCAGGTAGGTTAAGGACAGACGAGTCCAGTCAGAGTGTGGCATGGCTGGAGGCTCATCTCCAGTCTTTGCAGGGGTCATTCTGTTCCCATTTCCCCACATCCTAGGGAGCTGTCATGCAGAAGAACCATGTGAGAGCCTGTGGGTTTATGCACTCTCTCTTCCTGGCCAAGTCCTAAGCTTCGATTTTGGTTTCCTCAGACAATGATACTGATGAAAACATTCTTGTTCTTTTCAGATTTTTACATGGCTACTTTGCTTCTTTCCCTGGGCAGTTTGAAAATTAAGCCAGTGCCTCAAGAGCAAAACCATAAGTTTCAGACTTACATCTCTTATCTCACCTTCTCTCCAGGATCTGCCTCAAATGTCACTGTTCTGTCTCTATAGTCAGAGTAGATATTGTGCCAGACAGACAGAATGCCACAAGTCTCACTTTTTTTAATAACGTCTTTGTTCTTTGCCTGGATTCTCAAACTTTTTCCCATTCATGGACCGCATCTTATCTGAGGGAAAACGTAGCCCTTAAAATGTCAATTCACCTCTCTCAGCTGTTTTATCCCCACTGAAGATATTGGCCACTGAAGCCCAAGTGCCTTCACAGTTTTGTATGGTGTATGTAGTTTTTAATTTTATCTCACATTTTCTAGTTTTCAACAGGAGTGTCAATTTGTCACAAGCTGTTCCATCATGGTTAGAAGTGGAATTCACTCAGTAAGCCATCTTAATAATTATCGGGAGGTTTAGTATGGCTTAATGACTAAGGGAACAAGGTTTTTGATAGGTTCATGGTTTAAATTCCACTTACTGTGTTTGAGATGTTTACCCATTGAAAGTTCAGTTTTATCATCTGTAATTTAAAAAATCCGACCTTTTTAGTAAGATTTTTGTGAGACTAAATTGGGAAAAAAAGGACTTAATTTGTTGTCCAAGATGAGTACGACTTGCGTGCTTATGTAGTCTCTGATTTCCTTCTTTAATTTCAATTTTTGCTTTCTAAAAACACTCACTTTCTTACTAGATCTTCACTATTTAAGGAGATACATACATACACACATATATGTATATGTATATGTATGTGAAGACAGATGGATGGATGGATCTACTTTTTCAGAAAGAATCTGTTCTACCAATCTGTCAGAAACATAAGAACCAATTTACAAGAGATTTTAGGATTGTTCTTATGATCTGCTGACTTTAAGACTCAGAGTCTGCCTCTGACATCAACTGTAGTGTGCAGATGCCAACTGTACAGCTTTGAGCATCTTTAATCATAGACACAATGTGAAATAGAGAAACTTCCTCTCTGAGCTTGGTTGGCCCAAATGCACGGGAAATGTAGGAGATTGCTTATTTGTGGTGAGTAAATTTATGCTAAATAAAACTAGTAAACAAGTCAGAGACAGCTGAGTCTACTCCAGGAGTAGACTTTCTCAACTTCATCTTCCTCTGACCAGATTTTCTTCCCTGATGATGATTTTTTCCAATTCAGACTGGATTCTAGTACCCACAGTCATCTCACTTTATACTCCGTGCCCTTCTGCTTCGATCTTTTCATCTGTCCGAGAAGAGCCTGCAAGTTCTTCCTTTTGTGTCCTGTAGTATAAGTAACATTGGTGCTAAGTATGTTTATTTTTCTACTGATACATATGCTGTGTATAATGTTCATGGGGGAGCTGACTGACCAAGGCAGAGACTGCACACACACACACAGCAATTTTCATTATTGTCCTTGATGCAGTATTCAGCATTACAAATCCTGACATCTTCATAAAGCTATGAGAGCTTTGGGGGTTGCTTTTTCATTTTTTAGTTAACACCTGTAGAAACTGTATATTTGTTTCCCAGAAAACTAACATATGTATATGTTACTAAAGAGTTTATATGATATCATCATATTCACTGACAGTAGATTAAAGATACTTATATTAGAATGTCCACTGATATTTGAGGGAAAAAGTATAACAAGAAGTAAATATGTTTATCAATTGTATTAATTTTCAAGCAATTATAGGACAATTCCATAAGTCAGTAGTCATAACACTTCTTTATTGTTTTTAATTGTCATTTGCTTTTGTTAGATCAGTAGCAGGATACTTTCACTTTAGGGAACAAACCCTCCTAAATTCTTAGGGTCCCTGACCTTGCTCATTGGGCTGGACTTTTACGATTCCAACCTTATTTATACTGACCTTGAGAGATTTTTGTCATATGCAAACCAGTGGTACTGGTACTGGTCCTGTGAGTAATATTAAGCTTAGATGACATCTCAACCAAGATGGATGCTGCTTGCAGCTGCCTCAATGTGGCATTTGTTCAGTGCTTTAAAATATAACTCTTTAGGGTGAGGGTGTGATGATTTGGGAAAATGGCATTGAAACGTATATTATTATCATGTGTGAAATGAATCGCCAGTCCAGGTTCGATGCATAGGACAGGGTCCTCGGGGCTGGTGCACTGGGATGACACTGAGGGATGGGATGGGGAGGGAGGGGGTGGGGGTTCAGGATGGAGGCACATGTACACCCATGGCAGATTCATGTCAATGTAGGCAAAAACCACAACAATATTGTAAAGTAATTAGCCTCCAATTAGAATAAATAAATTTATTTTAAAATAAATAAATAATAAAATATAATTCTTTGTTTTGGAATCAGCAGATTATTAATGAGTGGCATGTTTCTGGGTAATAAATAGAACTTTTTGAGGGCTCATGCATGGGAAAAATGTTGTCCAGAGAAAGGAGTATTTCTTTCATTGCATACTCATCCAGAAACTTTAGGTTATATGAAAAAACTTCCGGAGTAGACTTGTTTTCAAGTGCTGGATAAGAAAAGGACACAGTAAAACTTGCTGTAGAGTAGAATTCTTGTTACAGCTCCTTCTGACCCACTACTCTGAGTACCCTTTAAAAATGTGTTGGCTTATAAATGTTTATTAAAAATGTATAGACAGTGTAGCCGAAAGTCATCAGAAGACAGTTTAGCTAGTTTTAGTCAGATTAATCCTATCAGGCATTAAAAGATGGTTTTGTCTGAAGAAATTTTTTATTCTTTGGAAGTAGCTA
The DNA here is from genome assembly GCA_006410615.1 of Neotragus moschatus. Taxonomy (NCBI): domain Eukaryota; kingdom Metazoa; phylum Chordata; class Mammalia; order Artiodactyla; family Bovidae; genus Neotragus; species Neotragus moschatus. Next base: position 311,957 of record SJYA01003049.1, read on the forward strand.
TTGGTGAAAAGCCCAGTGCTTATTAACTTAGTTGAAATGTCAGCATACAATTCAATTAAAAATAGCCTTCACTTTAAATTGTTTTCCTAAATATAGAAAATATATAAGGTCTTTGTAGGTAATTTTTTAAAAGCAGAAATATATTAAAATAACTACCTGTAACATTACCATTAGTGCCTACATATTCTCAAGCTATATTCAGAGAAAATAAACTCATGCTTAAAATATTAATTCATAGCCCACTTTTAAAGTATAATATTCACTATTATCCGTATCCTGAACTATTCCTTAAGAATAAGAATTTTAATGACTGCATTACCTCATTTCTACTTAAATGTTTTGTTTATGATATTATTATTAACTTTAATGTTAGTTCCTCAAATGATGCCTCTTCAGCTCCTCTTTTTCTATGGAATTGCCAATTCTCCTAGAATTGTTTATAATATTTCTATTTTTTCCCCTCATTTTTATAATCTCACCATTTTCCTCTAAATTTTGAAAGACTTTGCAAGGATTACTTTTACTTCACTGATTTCCCCCCCCCCCCCAACAGAATGCCTCTTTAGTGATTATGAATTAAGCAGTTTGTCAATTATCTTACTTTGGGCCCTTTTTGTGGAGACAGTGTGATATTTTGAAATAATCTCCTATGTTGTATAGCTTTATAAAAAAGTCATTTAGTCTAATTTTCAAAGTGAGTTTTTTGAAGCTCTTTTGTAATTTCACAGCTGATCATTTTCTCTAATCTCCAGCCTATAAACGGATGAAAATTAACCCATAATGGAAGTTGAGGTGGCTTTTGATAGAGAATATCTGAGTTCCTGTTAAACAGAACATTTTAGGCCCTGTTAAACAAGAACATAGCTGTAAGAGCTTTAAATTCTTTCAGCTTCTGTCCCTTGTTTTATATAATTAAAACTCCTTCTCTCTATATTTATATTCAGTGAGAATCTTAGAGGAATGGAGTTAAAAATATATACTCAAGTCACATCTATATATGTCATATATAAGATTATAATGTGAAAATAAAGAAAACATATCTATGTGTGTGAACTGTTTCAAATGCTTCACTCATTTTAAAATAAAATATCCTAATGGTTAAATTTTTCCACAAATACCTTTTATTCCCTTACTCTACTAAGTGAATTGGTTCAACCCTCAAAATACTAGATGTAATAAATCTTCCCAAAGAGAAGCCTATTAAATTTAATATCTAAATATAAATTGAGAAATATTTATCCTGACAGTTCTAAAATTCAAAAAACATTATAGTTTGAGTTTTTACTTTGATGAGACATTATTTTAGCTTTTCTGTATTTATAAATTTTTTCAGTTCAGCTGTAAACTGTGAACTGGCTTTCTCTTTCAGAAAGGTAGATAATTTTCATAACATTGAAAACTGTCCTTTAAGAGGGAGTTCTTAGCATTTCAGAAAGCCTCTTAATCATTTCAATAGGAAATTCTTCTAGAGAATTTATAATTCGGTAACATTGAATTTGAACAGGAGTTATCTTGGCTCTCCTATCACTGGGTTTGGACAACTGTGGGATGAGCTTACAAAGGTTGGGACAGCACCCAGAAAATGCCAGTCAAGACTAATGCATGCAAGACCCAAGGTCTCTTCTAGGAATGGCCATGTGATAGTGCCAAGACATAGAATACCTAATTTCAGATTTATGTAATACAGACAATGTCCAGGGAAATTAAGCTTTCACTTTTATGGATTTTTCATAGTTACATGACTATGAATATGTGTATATCCATGGAATCACATTATTTCTGACTGTCTTAATTTGGGCTTCCAGAGAAGTAGACTTTGAGATGGGGATTTGAGGCAAGGAGTTTATTTGGGAGATCATCCCAGGGCACACTGATAAGGAAATGATAAGAAGAGACAGGATAGGAGAGGGCTCAATAAATGTCCCTTTATCAAGGAAGCTACGGGGTTTAACTCCACTGGGGAACTCTGGGAACCAGTGTAGAACACGCACTAAAATGAGCAGTGATTTACTCCAGCAGCCACGGGAAAATCACATGCTACCTAATCTCACACATGGCTGTTTGTGTCACCTTGAGTAAAGAAAATTTGACCTGCTTTTCAAGAATCAGATCAATTTCCAGATATATTTGTGATGGTAAATACTGAGTTTTGAACATTGGAAAGAATTTGGATTTTAAGAAAGCAGAACTGGTTTGGAATTCTGCCTAATTACTCTCTTATTTGATCTCCATTAATGTTTAATATCTCTTCGCTTTAAGTTCATCATCTAGAAACTGGTGACAATATTCTTGTGTCTCTCAGGAGTTTGTTGTAAGAATCACTTTAGACAATTGACATGAAAGTACATACTAGACCACAAAATAGTACATGCAGTCTTAATTGTCTTTACTCCAAATGGTAGTGCCAAAGAGAATCTCAGAAATCAAAACTACGAAAGATATAAGATACATGATTTTAGTGTTTCTGAACAAATATGGCAAGTATGTGTTATATTTACACTGAATAAGCAATAACTATGTTAAAAGATTGGCTGTTTAAGGAGAGTGAAAAATTACACTGTATTTTTCCATTATACATTTTAAAATTGTATTTTTTCTATCCCTTGATTAGAAACTTTTCAGACCAATTCATTAACGTAGGAATAAAAGCACCTCAGCCGTCTATCAGACACTGAGCTCTGCATCATCTACTTTGGAGGGATTATGAGACTGGGTTCTGATTCATAGCTTTTCTAAAACTTCGGCAAAATCAGATTCTGAGTCTTCCTTTGCATCTGTCTTAATATTAGCAGAGATTCTTTGGGGGCACAGAAAGAACAAACTGTCTTTGATGAAAGGGTCATCCTCGCTACCAGACCAACAGAGCTGCCTGCTGAGCAGCTTCGCACAGACTCCAGACATACAGGGACAGAGGTGAGGAACACAAACACCAGCGGACAGCAGAGGGGCGGCTGCTGGCTTTTCTCTTCTTAAGTCCTAGACAGAGAGCATTGATGCTCAGGTTTTCTCACCTTGTGGGGGACACCTCATTATTCTTCGACATGTCCTGCCTTTTCCCACCCCTACCAAAAGCACACCTGAAACAAAACAATAATAAACAACTTGCTGTTTGATTTTTAGACAGCAGGACCATCAAACAGCCCTTAGTGATGCCACAGCTTCAAACCTGTCACTTAGTGTTTGAGCAGGATCGGCTGGTGGCAGCAGCAAGAGGCAGAGAAGGCCAGGAAACGTAAAAAATTTTCCTTCTTATGGATCTGAGTTCATTACAGTCAGTATCAGTCAGCTGTGTTGGACCTGTTTCCATGCGTTTAGTCCCTGCCCTTCATGAGTAAATTGTAACTAACCCATTCACTGAACAGGCTGGCAGAAAGTTTTTGAAGGAAGACTGGGTTATGATATTCCTTTAGAAAATGGTGGATTTGTTTTCAGCTAATTTATCTCTCCTTTTATTTTTACTGTCATTAATTATTGAAAATAAGACTTATCATTCCTGTGTACATCACTCAAATCAGTCTATTTTAGGGCACTGCCCTCATGAAGATCCTATTCGATTCAAAACTTCAGTTTGAATCCATTTGATTATTTTTTAAAAAGTGCATCACGCGTCCCTATGCTTCAATGTTCAGAGCATACACAACCATGGTGTCAAATTTCATACATACTGTCACAGGATACAGTCCCATGATACATTTTCATGATGCTGAAGCCTTGAATTATGAACCGGGAACCGTGAGGCAGAAGCATATGCCTTACTCGGCATGCAGTGCTGCGCAGGGTGCTGCTCAGAGAAGTGATGCTGTGTGTCCCCCATCCACATGCTCTGAAAGTGCCCGTCTCCCTGGAAGCTAAGCGCTCAAGCAGAGAGTAAATGTCTGCATCTGGTTCATAAATTAAGCAAACAGGAGCTTGTCAGCATCTGTTGCTGCCTTACTTTAGTGATTCTCTGAATAACTGATGCCTGGTGACCTTTAATAATTGAGGAGTTGCTCAAAATTTCAGTAGTGGATCCATAGTGTTGGTGTGCTGTTGTGGATTTTGATGTTGTAATCAGCATTCTCTTGGTACTTTACTCATGCTGGAAAGCACAGCATCTTCCAGTCAAAATCTGTGAAGCCTTTAGTTTTAAGACAGATACTCTACCTTGCACAACTTTCCAAAATATTAGCACCCAGAGGGAAAACAAGTCAATGAAATATAAGAATGATGATGAGGAGAGAGAGGTTTTCAAAAGGATATCATTCAACAAGTAACAGAAACTGAATTTTACTAACTACTAACTTAAACTTAGTTAAAAGGGTTTTTTTTCCCCCTTAAAAAACCTGTTACTGGTGTACTGCAGAGAACCAAGTAAAAACTACATGATCAAGATTCTGGAAGGTTCCTGCCTGCTTTTCAGTCTTAGCAGTAGAATGTCATGTCTTTCTCTAACATATTTACATTCCAGTTGTTCAGTTCCAAAGACTGTCCTCCTCCATATTTTCTTTATAAGTTTGGAATTCCTAGAAGGGTGAACTTATGGGTGGATCATGGGTTAGCTGACCTCATTGCTCTAATGTCAGTATCACTGCTGTCTCAAATTGGGAGACATTCACCACCTGCCATTTCTAGCACCTGGCCCCATTCTTGCCAAATAAATATTTATTGGAACAAATTTTAATGTTTGGCCCTTCACATCTTTATAGGCAAAACTTATGCTACCCATCATGGAAGAATTTGAATAGAACTTCCTAAGAGTAGAGTTGTTTTTAAAATTTTGCAACAATAATTAGTGCCAAGAAAATGCATGAGGATGATGACATGCAGTTATGGAACACATTGAGCATTTAATCTTCAGGACAGCCCAGACGATAGTCATTATGAAACATTTAGACATAATAAAGCTGTATGACTCAGGATGGTTATTAATAGTGATTTGGAGATAAATCAGAAAGTAAGTAGGAAAACTGGGATTTGACCTGAGATTTATCAGATCCCAAACTCATGATCTTCCCCTAAATCATGCACTTAAAGATAAGGAAGAAAGAGAAGAAAACAGAAGGAACACTTCACTAAATAAGAGAATCAATTTGATCCTACATCATGTATAGCTTTTCTTCCTAAATATGGTGGTTTTATGTCAAGAAAAAACATAATGATCACTCGGGCTCACCTTTTTTTTTTTTTTTCCCATTATGGAGATCTTGGGTACAGTCCATAATTTTTGTCCTCTAATGAACAGTATGATCAGTAACAGTTGCAGCAAACATTTCAGTTTAAAATACACATTGAACAACTTTTCAAGTAAAGGGTACACTTTATCTTTTTTTATTCTTCACAGCATAGTGTGTTTTAAGATGTCTAGGACAGTGTGCACATTCTTATTAGTTTAAAATTAGGAGCTAGAGGTCTAAGTTATCACACCCACAACATAATTCAGTAGCAATTTGGCAGTTTCCCAATTGCTATGATACTAACGATAACCATGCCAGATAAATCAAGCCCCAGAGTAGACAGCCTGGATTTCTCACATTTTAATGTGCCTGCAGAGTGTCCCAGTATGATCATCATCAATACAGATTGTTCAGCTGGTGCAGTCCTGGGCACTAAAGTGATTTACATAAACTAAGTCATTATTCCAACAATTAAAACAGCTGGAATTAGTATAAGAATTTTTTGTTTCTTATATTAAGAACGCTTTCATGCTACAGATTTAGGATTGAAGTCAAATGAATACATCCTTCCCTATGTTCTATAACTTTCCAATTTACTGTAAGATGATGATTTGACATAGATAGTACAACATATGGAGATTCTGGTCTAAAAATGAATACTCAGAGTCCCTTGGACTGCAGGGAGATCCAACCAGTCCATTCTGAAGGAGATCAGCCCTAGGATTTCTTTGGAAGGAATGATGCTAAAGTACTGAAACTCCAGTACTTTGGCCACCTCATGCGAAGAGTTGACTCATTGGAAAAGACTCTGATGCTGGGAGGGATTGGGGGCAGGAGGAGAAGGGGACGACCGAGGATGAGATGGCTGGATGGCATCACTGACTCGATGGGCGTGAGTCTGAGTGAACTCCGGGAGATGGTGATGGACAGGGAGGCCTGGCATGCTGCGATTCATGGGACCGCAAAGAATCGACATGACTGAGCGACTGAACTGAACTGAACTGAAGACTTTTCCATGTGTCAAAAACAAGATCAAATTATGAAAGATACTGGATAGTGACAGTGAGAAATTAAAAATGAAAAACAAAATATTTATTAGCTGTTTGTATGTTTTTGGTTTATCTGCCAAATTCAGGAAGTTCTGATTGAGATTAATTAATGGATTAATAACTTGATACAGCAAACATTTGTTGAGCACTTGCTGTTCAGTTATCAGTCATTGAGTTATTCATTTAAATGAGTAAGTCCTACTTAATTGAGGCCCTACTGTATATAAAGAACTATTTAAGGGGCAGTAAAAAAAAATTACCTGAAATTGGAACAAATGAGATGTTTTCCTTTGCTTAAGGCATTTTTGGAACATTTACTTTTGAAAATGTCTCCAATAGCTATAGCAGTTTATTTCTTTTCAATAATTTAAATGATGCCAAATACAATAACGGCCAGGTTATTTGGAGCCAAGGATGTTAAATACTGTGAGTATGCCAATTACTACTGGTTTGATCAAAGTACCTCTATAACTATACAATGATGAGATAATTTTTTTCATTTGTGTTCTGAAAACACTTTCACATCGATGGTTGTCACTTGTTCCTAGCCCTTTTCAGACTCTGAGGGAAATTTCACAGACAAATCATAAGAGCAGGAACACTCAGTTCAGTTCAGTCACTCATTGTGTCTGACTCTTTGCAACCCAGTGGACTGCAGCACGCCAGGCTTTCCTGTCCATCACCAACTCCCGCAGCTTGCTCACACTCATGTCCATCGAGTTGATGAAGCCAACAAACGATCTAATGCTCTGTCGTCCCCTTTTCCTCCAGCCTTCAATCGTTCCCAGCATCAGGGTCTTTTCCAGTGAGTCAGTTCTTTGCATCAGGTGGCCAAAGTATTGGAGCTTCAGCTTCAGCATCAGTCCTTCCAATGAATATTCAGGACTGATCTCCTTTAGGATAGCTTGGTTGGATCTCCTTGCAGTCCAAGGGACTCTCAAGCATCTTCTCCAACACCACAGCTGAGAAACATCATTCTTTGGTGCTCAGCTTTCTTTATGGTCCAACTCTCACATCTATACGTGGCTACTGAAAAACCATATAGCATTGACTAGATGAAACTTTGCCAGCAAAGTAATGTCTCTGCTTTTTAATATGTTGTTTAGGCTAGTCATAGCTTTTCTTCAAGGTGCAAGTGTCTTTTAATCTCATGGCTGTAGGCACCATCTGCAGTGATTTTGGAGCCCAAGAAATTAAAGTATGTCACTGTTTCCATTGTTTCCTCATCTATTTGCCATGAAGTGATGGGACTGGATGCCATGATCTTAGTTTTCTGAATGTTGAGCTTTAAGCCAACTTTTTCACTCTCCTCTTTCACTTTCATCAAGAGGATTTTTAGTTCCTCTTCACTTTCTGCCATAAGGGTGGTATCATCTGCATATCTGAGATTATTGATATTTCTCCCAGCAATCTTGATTCCAGTTTATGCTTCATCCAGCCCAGTATTTCACGTGATGTACTCTGCATATAAGTTAAATAAGCAAGGTGACAATATACACCCTTGACATACTCCTTTCTCAATTTGGAACCAGCCCATTTTTCCATGTCCAGTTCTAACTGTTGCTTCTTAACCTTCATACAGATTTCTCAAGAGGCAGGTCAGGTGGTCTGGTATTCCATCTCTTTAAGAATTTTCCACAGTCAAAGGCTTTAGAGTAGTCAGTGAAGCAAAAGTAGATGTTTTTCTGGAACTCTCTTGCTTTTTTCTATGATCCAGTGGATGTTGACAGTTTGATCTCTGGTTCCTCTGCCTTTTCTAAATCCAGCTTGGACATCCAGAAATTCTTGGTTCACGTACTGATGAAGCCTAACTTGGAGGATTTTGAGCATTAATTTGCTACCACGTGAGATGAGTGCAATTGTGCAATAGTTTGAACATTCTTTGGCATTGCCTTTCTTTGGGATTGGAATGAAAACTGAGCTTTTCCAATCCTGGGGCCACTGCTGAGTTTTCCAAATTTGCTGGCATATTGAGTGCAGCACTTTTGAGCATCATCTTTTGGGAGTTGAAATAGCTCAACTGGAATTCCATCACCTCCACTAGCTTTGTTCTTAGCAATGCTTCCTAAGGCCCACTTAATTTTGGCCTCCAGGATGTCTGACTCTAGGTGACTGATCACACCGTCGTGGTTATATGGGTCATGAGGATCTTTTTTGTATAGTTCTTCTGTGTATTCTTCCTACCTCTTCTTAATATCTTCTGCTTCTGTTAGATCCATACCATTCTGTCCTTTATCAAGCCTATCTTTGCATGAAATGTTCCCTTGGTATCTCTAATTTTCTTGAGGAGGAACACTATTCCTAGCCTAAAGCTTTCTTACGTTTTCTTGCACAAGATTAAGGGACCATGGGTTAATTTATTTGAGGACCTGACTCATCATCATCAAGCTATAAACAAATGGTTAGTGTTATAAATTGGTGTGAAAACTACCAAGTCACCATGTAGTTAATTGTGCTATTTATGAAAACTGCTGTGAAGCTAGCATCTTATTCTGTCAAGTGGACATTAGAGAGACTTGTTCAATTTGTTATCCTCATAACCAAGAAACTTACTCAGCAACAACAGAATATGGAACAGTTTCAAAGTTTGCAAAACATTCTGCTCATTTTTAGCTTTATGCATCTGCAGCTCATAAAGATACAGAAATGTATTTTGAACTAAATTTGGTAATAGGCTCTAATTTCATATCATGGGAAATATGGATTATTTTTATATAGTCACTAAGAAATAAAATATGAAAAAATAAATTATGAGGAATTGGTATGATTTTCTAGAGTGTGTTTTATTGGGGGAAAAAAGTGAAGTTATCCTGCAAAAGTTTTATAACCAAACTATTTTTATGATTATTCTGTTTAGAACACTCATTTATATTGCTACTTGTGATCTTTTTTTATGAGGTAAAAAAACGCATTACTCTTTTTCAAATAATTTTTAATTATTAGCATTACATCAATACTAAAAGATTTTTTAATTCAAATAAATCCTGAATTAATCTATATCTTAGTGATCTGAAAAACATTTGAAATTTAACATTTTTGTGTTACACTAACAATCACAGAATATTTTCAAACATACTTCTTTTATAATAATTCTCACCTCTTTAGTGCTTTTTTAGGCTCATTTACATTTGTTTTTCAATGTTAATTATATTTTATGTAAGAGTGTTTACTAGTTAATGTGACAAAGTGGGTGATCTTTTAATTAATACTATTACATTTGTAAATAGTGCACGTTTTGTGTAACTAGAATTTGTATACTGGTACATTAGATATTTTAAAAATATTTTTAAGAAACAATTATCATTTTTTGAACTAGAAGAATCATTTTAAAATGCATCTTTAAAAATAAAATGATTATGGTTCACTGTGTAGTTCATTGATAAATGTTTAGTCTATAATTTTCTTCTAAGTGTTTAGCTAAGAATTGTTTTTAACTTGGTGAATATTACCCTATTTAGGAATATGAAAAATGCTGATGCAATTTCAAAATGCTTTGAGGCACAGAAAGACTAAATAATGTAGATGCAACTAAGTTTTTACTTTTTGAGGCTAGATCTGAAACTCTAGGCTCTTATATATTGAGTGAATAGACAAACTAATGGTTATTAGCAGTTACAATTCAAGAAAAACACCAGAAAATCTAACTATTGGCTCATTAAACAAAATATGGTCACTTTATTTGAAAAGTTTGCTTGAAATATGGGTGAACTTTAACAAATAATAAAAGCTATCCATTGTCCTAAAGCATGCAACCTTTTATTTTTGTATTAGCAATTTAGGTGCAAATTATTCCAATAGTTTTCTTCTTATTCAACAAATGATTTTCAGTGCTGCACCCCTTAGAGAATCCTCTGCTTACAAAAATAAAGGCGTAAATCTCCTTTGGGGAGATACCGCTTGGGGTAGAGCTAGTGCCTCTTCTCTAGCAGAAAATAAGTAAAGTAAATTCATTTTTGAATAAACAAGTACACCTTTTTCAAATAAGGCCAATTAGTTTCCAAAGCCTTTGCTATTTTAGATACTACAGAAAGCTATTTAAATGTGCCAGTTTATATAAGATAGATTTCAAAAGATTATAAGAAAGAATTTTACATACTTCATAGAAACAATTTTATAGTCCTTTCAAATAGTAATTTTAGAACTGAGCCAAATGGTAAGCAGTTCCTAAAGAGTATTATGACACTTGCAGGTCAGTATTAGGTCCTCCAAGATTAAACCTTGCAGTATTCTATTGCAATTTTGAAATATTCTATTTCAAACCATCAGCAGTTGTAAGAAAGCATTTACAAGCTCTTATATGATTCACAATCTCTTGCTCCATTGAGTTCCTATGCACCGAATAGGCAAAGATTAGAATTTAAGTTGCTGGGAAGATTTCCTCTAAGCGCCTCTGTCCAACACATCCAGTGCTGACAAAAAGAAAAGGTGGTGGTGGTTCAGTTCAATTCAGTCGCTCAGTCATGTCCAGCTCTTTGCAACCCCATGGATGCAGCTTGCCAGGCCTCCCTGTCCATCACCAATGCCCACAGCTTGCTCACACTCATGTCCATTGAGCCAATGAAGCCAACTAACTATCTCATGCTCTGTCGTCCCCTTTTCCTCCAGCCTTCAATATTTCCCAGCATCAGGGTCTTTTCCAATGAGTCAGTTCTTTGCATCAGGTGGCCAAAGTATTGGAGCATCAGCTTTAGCATCAGTCCTTCCAATGAATATTCAGGACTGATCTCCTTTAGGATGTATTGGTTGGTCTCCTTTCAGTCCAAGAGACTCTCAAGAGTCTTCTCCAACACCATAGCTGAGAAACATCATTCTTTAGCACTCAGCTTTCTTTATGGTCCAACTCTCACATCCATATGTTGACTAGATGAAACTTTGTCAGCAAAGTAATGTCTCTGCTTTTTAATATGTTGTCTAGGTTGGTCATAGCTTTTCTTCCAAGGAGCAAGCATCTTTTAATTTCATGGCCGCAGGCACCATCTGCAGTGATTTTGGAGCCCAAGAAATTAAAGTATGTCACTGTTTCCATTATTTCCTCATATATCTGCCATGAAGTGATGGGACCAGATGCCATGGTCTTAAGTTTTTTGAATGTTGAGTTTTAAGCCAGCTTTTTCACTCTGCTCTTTCACTTTCATCAAGAGGCTCTTTAGTTCCTCTTCACTTTCTGCCATAAGGGTGGTATCATCTGCATATCTGAGATTATTGATATTTCTCCCAGCAATCTTGATTCCAGCTTGTGCTTTATCCAGTCTGGCATTTCATATGAAGTACTCTCCATATAAGTTAAATAAGTAGGGTAACAACATACAGCCTCAATGTACTCCTTTCTCAATTTGGAACCAGTTCATTGTTCCATGTCTGGTTCTAACTGTTGCTTCTTGACCTATATACAGATTTCTCAGGAGGCAGGTCAGGTGGTCTGGTAATCCCATCTCTTTAAGAATTTTCCAGTTTGTTGTGATCCACACAGTCAAAGGCTTTAGAGTAGTCAATGAAGCAAAAGTAAATGTTTTTCTGGAACTCTCTTGCTTTTTCTATGATCCAAGGGCTGTTGATCTCTCTTTCCTCTGCCTTTTCTGAATCCAGCTTGAACATCTGGAAATTCTTGGTTCACGTACTGTTGAAGCCTCACTTGGAGAATTTTGAGCATTACTTGACTGGCATGTGAGATGAGTGCAGTTGTGCGCTAGTTTGAGCATTCTTTGGCATTGCCTTTCTTTGGGATTGGAATGAAAACTGAGCTTTTCCAGTCCTGGGACCACTGCTGAGTTTTCTAAATTTGCTGGCATATTGAGTACAGCACTTTCACAGCATCATCTTTTAGGTTTGAAATAGCTCAGCTGGAATTCCATCACCTCCACTAGCATTATTCATAGCAATGCTTCCTAAATGCCCACTTAACTTTGGCTTCCAGGATGTCTGGCTCTAGGTGAGTGATCACACCATCGTGGTTATATGGGTCATGAAGATCTTTTTTGTATAGTTCTGTGTATTTTTGTCACCTCCTCTTAATATCTTCTGCTTCTGTTAGGTCCATACCATGTCTGTCCTTTATTGAGCCCATCTTTGCATGAAATGTTCTCTTAGTATCTCTAATTCTCTTTAAGAGATCTCTAGTCTTTCCCATTCTATTGTTTTCCTCTATTCTTTGCACTAATCACTGAGGAAGGCTTTCTTATCTCTGTGCTGTTCTTTGGTACTCTGCATTCAAATGGGTATAATTTTCCTTTTCTCCTTTGGCTTTAGCTTCTCTTATTTTTTCAGCTATTTGTAAGGCCTCCTCAGACAACGATTTTGCCTTTCTGCATTTCTTTTTCTTGGGGATGGTCTTGATCACTGCCCCCTGTACAATGTCAGGAACCTCCATCTATAGTTCTTCAGGACTGTATCAGATCTAGTCCCTTTAATCTATTTGTCACTTCCACTGTGTAATCATAAGGGATTTGATTTAGGTCTTGTATATATCAACAAATATCTTTTTTCTTTTTCTTTTCCTTTCTGTATTATAAAAAAAAAGTATGTAAAAATAGAACTGGGTTGAATACCTGTGAGTCAAAACTCTCTTTTTATCCCCCAAATGTGGACAGATTTACGCTGTTCTGAATAATGTAAATTATTTTATAATGTTGAAATTTAAATGGTTAAAATAAAACATGCTATCACCTATTTTTCCAAGGTTCCTTTATATTTTGGAAGCAAGTTTTATAAGATATGTTTTCAGTTAGCTGTTCATGCCTTTTTCATCCACTTTCATGGATTCCGCTAAAAGGCAAAATGGTTTTGAAATCTATTCTCAATAACTGGAGAGTCTTGGATCTTGGATTTTGTGATTGTTATTAGTCATTGGCTCTCTTGAAAACCTCCTGCTGCTGTTTTTAGTAGTCTCTTTCTAGTCAAGATTCCTCAAACCTATGTCTTTCAAACCCTCAAACCCAAGTTCATTCTTTCAGCAAATTAGCAGGAACTGGTTAGGAGCATCCTCGTTCTCTCCGGTAAGTCACCCATCAGTGAGCCACCATTGTTACCTGCACTGCAGCCGCCTGGATCAGTCACTGCCTTTGCTCAGGTGCCCAGTGACCAGACTTTCCAGTTTCATTTTACAGGGTGTGCAGAATTAGACTTCAAACCACTCCTTCCTTTCAGAAACACTCTGTAACCTGTAGCTTTCATGACAGTACCTGTTTCTGCCTCTGGCTTGGCTATGCCGCTGGTCCACCCCCTGGACTCTGGGTGTCAGGTATCATAGTTCCCCACCCTAGGTTCTGTGCTGCCCTCTGCTCACGCTGTGCCTTCTTAACTGCACACGTGGCTTCATTTTCCAACCAGACACAGACAACTGTCATGTAGGTTTTTCCTAATCAGTAGAACCACATATCCTGCTTCCTCACTTCCACATGGATGCCTTAAATGCCCCCAACTCACATGTCTAACATAAATCATTTTCCCCCAGTCAAAACACATCCCCCCATAGTGTTCTCTAGTCATCCTTTGTCACGCACACCAGAAACTGGTATTCACAGGGACATTTTCCCCTTTTTCTCACTGTGAGAATATAAACCAAATACTCTAGGTCTTAGTACCCAGTAGCCCTCAAACTTTTTTGAGGTTTGCCACAGTTTGGTACTCCATGTCCACACAGAGAACAGTCTCTCACACACACAGAGACATTAAGTACTTGTTGAACGATGATGACTACAATTTGATCCCTTGTTAAAAGTGAATAAGCAAGAGCCAAGTGATGAATTTTAAAAATTGCTTAAATAGCTAGAGAAAACAAAAATGCCTCTAAGAAATTGCTTGTATGTGTTTAATCTCACTTTGGTATCCGTAATAATGGCCTCATCAAATAAGGTGAGTCATGTATTTTTCCTACTATATTAAAAAAAATTTTTTTTTAAATACTATTTCTTCAAAGTGTTGGTGTAAGTTTGGTATTATTTCTTCTGATGTTAATGTTTCATAAATGTAATGTCTTCTCTAACAATATCTGAAAATATTGTAGGGTTTTTCTCTAAGAGTTTTACTTGCCATATTTCCTGTTTTTGTTAGATTCCGTTTGTTTGATTTCTCTCTTTTTTACTTTAGAGGTTTTCCTCAAATTACTTATCATCCTTTGTTGTTTTTGTTTATACTTAAGGATGAATCACTGAAAAAAATCAATAGAAGTTCATACTGGGTTGTAGAACTAGTCAATAGATAGGATTTAATACAGAGAGAGTGGATAGAGATCTGGGTTTTTTTGTTGTTGTTGTTTTAATTTTCCCACTGGGGGAAAGGTCTCTGTGTGTGTGTATATATATACATACACACACTATATATCTTTTCCCTGAGGCCACAAAGACTCTTCAGAGAAAAAGCATTTCTATGACTGGGGGAGGGAAGTAGGTGCGTGTGAATAGTGGTGGAGGGCTGTTGAGGTCTCAGCTAGCATGGCACCAAGCAAAGTGAGGAATGTGAAAACGAAGACATGTGAAAACTTCCTTGTTTCAGTGCAGGCTTTTTCTTCGTCCCCTCGTGCTTTCAGTAAGTCTTGTCCTGCTCTTTGCTGTCCTTGGTGACACTGGAATGAGCCTCTGGATTAGGCTAAGGTTTCAAAGGTTTAGTCGCTTGACTGGATAGACTTGGTAAATGGAAAATTTGAGGGTTAAATTTGGTCTTTATGTTTAAAACCCATCTTTCCATTTTATCTGTTTCTTTATCTCTATTTTGCAGAGTACCCGTGAGTAGCTATATTTGAGGATCTGAGGCATAAAATGACTTGCTTCTTCTAGCCATTCCCAGCTATTCCCAGCATGGTTTTCAGCTCTGTCTCCTCTGATAACACCTCTATGTGTTTCTTAAAAAAAAAAAAAAAAAAANGCAATACACTCAAATGATAGATTTTTAAAGAATTGTTTTACCAAGTAAAACAAAATGTATCTATTAATAGCTCATAATTTATCATTTTAGAACTGCCTTATTAGATTTAGTTGATGAAATTTTATTTTTTAAGTGCCTATATCATATAGATTTGAATGACAGCTGTTGTAGTATTGGAATTTTGTTGTTCTTTTCTGAAAATTCCTGTTTTTTCAATAGTTCATTTATTTACTTGGTGAAAATAAGTTAACAGTTGACAACATCCAAAGATATTTTTCATTACTCAGTTCAGTTCAGTCACTCAGTCATGTCCAACTCTTTGCAACCCCACGGACTGCAGCATGCCAGGCCTCCCTGTCCATCACCAACTCCTGAAGCTTACTCAAACTCATGTCCATTGAGTCGGTGATGCCATCTAACTATCTCATCCTCTGTCATCCCCTTCTCCTCCCACCTTCAATCTTTCCCAGCATCAGAGTCTTTTCCAATGAGTCAGTTCTTCACATCAGGTAACCAAAGTATTGGAGTTTCAGCTTCAGCATCAGTCCTTCCAATGAATATTCAGGAATGATTTCCTTTAGGATGGATTGGCTGGATCTCCTTGCAGTCCAAGGGACTCTCAAGAGTCTTCTCCAACACAACAGTTCAAGAGTGTCAATACTTTGGCACTCAGCTTTCTTTATAGTCCAACTCTCACATCCATACATGACTACTGGAAAAACCATAGCTTTGAATAGATGGACCTTTGTTGGCAAAGAACTGTCTCTGCTTTTTATATGCTGTCTAGGTTGGTTACAGCTTTTCTTCCAAGGAGTAAGCGTCTTTTAATTTCATGGCTGCAGTTACCATCTGCAGTGGTTTTGGAGCCCAAGAAAATAAAACCTCTCACTGTTTCCATTGTTTCCTCATCTATATGCCAGGAAGTGATGGGACTGGATGCCATGATCTTAGTTTTCTGAATATTGAGCTTTAAACCAACTTTTCACTCTCCTCTTTCACTTTCATCAAGAGGCTTTTTATTTCCTCTTCACTTTCTGCCATCAAGAGTGTTGTCATCTGCATATCTGAGGTTATTGATATTTCTCCCGGCAATCTTGATTCCAGCTTGCGTTTCATCCAGCCTGGCATTTCTCATGATGTACTCCACATATAAGTTAAATAAGCAGGGTGACAATATACAATCTTGACGTACTCCTTTCCCCATTTGGAATTGGTCTGTTGTTCTATGTTATTGTTTCATTACTAATCCCCCACAAATTCTTCTATGTGTTAATTAGAGACAGTGTTTTAAATGAACCTGGTTTTACAATTTATCAAGCTTTATAGAGTAACATTAATGATTACTTTAATATTTACATTAAATAATTCAGAACATATCTTCTTTAGATACCAATGCCCAACGTTTTGTGTAAAGTTCCTCAGTCAGGCTTTTTCTCTGCGACATCAAACTAACCCCAAACAACAACAGCACCATAAAAAGCACCTGGTCTTCCAGTTTTCCCTCTCACTGCATGACGTCGTCTCTAGTCAGAAAGAAGGAAATGGCCTCTGATGAGACTGTCACCAAATCAGACGTTAATTTGTTAATTTTCTCCCCTAAGTGTCTCGAATCTCCATACCCAGCACCTTGTCTGTCATCCAAGACACTTCTGATGCTCTTTCCGACTTAGGAAACACCATCTCCCTTGCTCTCCAGGCTTCCCCGTCCCTGCTTCCTACCCATCCTCTACATCACCCCAGAGGGTGTTTTCAAACACGTAAGACTGATGCTATCAGTTTCCAGAGTAAGAGGCCTTCAGCAATTCCCAGTTTAGAATGAGACCAAATTCTTTATCACTGCCTCTGCCTTCCGCCACCACATCCTCTAACACAACTCTGTCTTGACCTCCCTCTTTCTAGTCCCCGTGTTCTCAGCTTCCTTCTGTTCCCCTTCCGCCCCAGAACTTTGCACACACCTCTGATCCATTCTGGCCTTCTGGTCTCCTCCCACTAAGATCCAGCTCCTCAGACCTCAACTCAAGTATCACATGGCTCCAGGAAGTCCTGGGTGAGATTTTTATGACTGGTTTACACTCAGTATTCTTAAAAATTCTTTGTGGTTTCTAATACTTTTCTTTCAAAACAACAAGTATACCTTATAATCATTTAGTTTATAATATAGGGTCATTATTATTTGACTAATGTCTGTCACCTCCACGAAGGGAAGAACAGGTCTGTTTCATGCACTGATCATCCAGGTGCCCACCACAGAGGGAGTGCATACCCCCTTATGCTGCTGCTGCTGCTGCTGCTGCTGCTAAGTCACGGTCAGTCGTATCTGACTCTGTGCGATCCCATAGATGGAAGCCCACCAGGCTCCTCTGTTCCTGGAATTCTCTAGGCAAGAACACTGGAGTGGGTTGCCATTTCATTCTCCAATGCATGAAAGTGAACAGTGAAAGTGAAGTTGTTCAGTCGTGTCTGACCCTTAGCGACCCCATGGACTGTAGCCCACCAGGCTCCTCCGTCCATGTGATTTCCCAGGCAAGAGCATACCCCCTTATAGGACCCCCTAAAACCATGGACCCTCTCACCAGAAAAAAGATGAAGTTATAGACACGTCCACAGCACTGATCATCCAGGTATCCACCACAGAGGGAGTGTACACCTCCTTATAGGGCCCCCCCCCAAAACCATGGACCCTCTCACTAGAAAAAAGATGAAAATATAGACACATCCACAGCACTGATCATCCAGGTGTCCACCACAGAGGGAGTGCACACCCCCTTATAGGAGCCCAAAAAAACTATGGACCCTCTCACCAGAAAAGAAATGAAAATATAGACACATCCACAGCATTTGCCCTACAGTTTCAGAGAGTTGGTTCTCTGACCCTTAATCCTTAAGTGTTCAATCAGACTTTAACACAATTTCTTAATGTTTAATAATATTAAAACAGTTGATTAACTCACTTGCGTAATTTTTAAGTGATTCTTTTATAAGTTGCAGCTCCATCTTTTTTTTTTTTTTGCAGCTCCATCTTTTAAAAAGATCTATTTCTTTAACAAGCTGGAAAGAAAATTTTCCTTTTTTTCCCATTTATATTTAATACAAGCAAAAGTCAACATTCTATTTCTCTTACTATCAGTTTACTAAATATGTGTTTACATGTGTGCCAAGTTGGAGTCCCTTAGGTAAAAGTCTGAATTTGGGAAACAGAAAATCAGTTCTTTGTTAGTAAGCAAAACAAATATATTTAGTCTTCAACAAACCATTAGTAGTTTTCTGTGACCACTGCATATTTATTCTCTAATTAGGCCACTGGTCCAATTAGGTCACATATTCACCTAATTGGTATCAGAGTGAAAGTATTTATGTACGGACAGGTATTACACAGCATACAAACTGCTCTGCCACGTTGGAGGCCTTAAAGGGGTTTAGGCTTCAGAAATTCTAAGTCTCCAGAGCTAAGAGCATTTAGTGCTAAGTTTAAGTGCTGCTGCTGCTGCTAAGTCACTTCAGTGGTGTCCAACTCTGTGCGACCCCATAGACGGCAACCCATCAGGCTCCTCTGTCCATGGGATTTTCCAGGCAAGAACACTGGAGTGGGGTGCCATTGCCTTCTCCAGTTTAAGTGCTATGTGTAAGTAAAACAGAATTTGATCCAGTAGCCTCAGTACTTAAACATCAAACATGGTATCTTTTTCCTGGAAGAAAATTAAGTCTACTTTATATCATATGGAAATAGTTCTGGCTTTATTTCACCTTCTTTCACCTTAAGACTTCACAGAATTTCGGATTATTTTATAATACATTTATGACGTTGCTACTATTCATTTTACCTGCTTCCTCCCTATTATCTGCTCTCAAGGAAAACAATCGGAATTTGCTGGACCATTTTTGAAGTCTGTCTGGTTTATTGTTGTTGGTTTATTGTTTTCCCGTTTTGTTTGGATCATTTTCAATAGACTTGATACTTACAATAATCACTTTTCACAATTCTTATAAATTCTGATCTGCAAAGCAGCAATTTTTAACTGTGTAACTATAAGTAGTGGGGTAGTTTTCATTTTAGTACTTCAATTTTTAAAAGATTTTCAGGAGTTTGTAATTAAAAATTTGAAGTCAGTTGGGAAGGAGGCACTTAGTCCTCTGGGTCCTGCCCTGGGTACCCTCCTCTGATTGCACATGCTCTCCTTCCTCACTTTCTCTCTGCTCTTCTGGGGATCCCTCGCCCAACTCTTCATCTCCACCGCAGACTTCTCTCGTGGTTTCCCCACAACCTACTCAACCTCATGACTGGGCTTCCCCCAGACAGTCAGAGTCAGTCTGTGTCACACCAGATCCCATCCTTCACACACCAGATCCCATCCTATCCCTGCCCCCAATTGCATCCTCACAAGTAAGTCAATAAATCTTTTTATTTCTTCAGTATTCTCTGTCTTAGTAAATGATGCCATTCTTTTATTAGTCAATTGACCCGATTTTTCTTCCTTTCACTAAAAGCCCAATCAGCGATTCCTATACCTTTCCAACATCTCTGGGACCCTTTAATCTGCTGACCTCACCCTGGTCTGGACCACATCCATCCATTACCAGGACCATTATGCACGGACCAGCTGCAAACTGATGTCAAAGCCCCCTTCCTCATTTCAGTTCAGTTCAGTCGCTCAGTTGTGTCCAACTCTTTCGTGTGCTCGCCCTCTTCCTACTTCCCTTCAATCCCTTTGCCACATTATAGCAGTGTTTCTTCTTTCTAAATGATAAATCTGACACTGCTCAAAACTCTCCAGTAACATTGCTTATTGACACTGAGCCAGCATACAGCAAATGTGTAGGTAAACTGGTCTTTGTGTTTGAAACATCTCCTTACACCCCACTCCATATCCCCACTTGTCTAGCTAATTTGTACTCGTCCTCAAGCCTGGACATAAATGTCATCTTCACAGCATCCTGTCCTATGCTTCAGTAGCAGCCTTTATTGCTCATCCAACATAGCATCATCACCTTAGCAGTCAGATCATTTTACTTCCCATGCTCTAAACCCTAAGAAAACAAAGACTGTGTTTGGTTATCACTATGGGGCGTAACAGTGTAGTAGTTGGTACGCAGTAAACCCTGGGCACTAAATAGAATATCTCCTTAGATAAAAAGGAACAGCTCTGAGGTCAAAGGTAAAGTTTTAACTAGGCTGATTTTGAAGCATCTGAGTGGTAAGTAGGTAGAGATACCAGAGGAATATTGGGCATGTAATTTTAGAATCCTACAGCAATGATTGGATCTTCAGCTGTAGATCTAGGAAGAAACCTCACATTGATGAATGGCTTTTTGGAGCCTTGATGTGGTTGTTACTGCTTAGAGAATTCTCATATCAGGAGGGAAGATTGAAAACCAACACGGAGGGATGGCCAATTGTCAGTAGTTGATAGTACATCTGTTTCTCTCTTTGGTTTTGTGACTTCATGCCCTTCTCCAACCTGAAGAATCCACTCAGATTTTTTTAATAGGAAAAGGAAGAATTTTAATTTTAATTCAATTAAGCAAGTGTGGTGAAGCACCTACCATGTGGTGCCTATCTTCACAAACCAAGGAGAGCAAGACATGAAACTGCTGAAGGCACTGTTTCTGTCTTTGACATTTTTACTAATATAATTATCTGTTTTATTTTATTTTCAGAGTAGTATAAATGGGAGCATGCGATGATTGTTTTCAAACATAAAAGGAAGTTTCTTACTAATATTTTCTGAAGGAAAAAAAAAAATTTCGTTACAGGAATTCCAGACATCTTTTGGCACCAAATCACCAACTAGAATCATATAAACTGTAAGGACAATGTACCTTAAGTAATGTACAACCCAAGTTTTTAGTAGAAACTTACAGTGCATTTTTATGGTGCTTCACGAAGGGCAGGTTATCAGCATGTGTGAGGAAGCCAGCCGTGAGCTGCAAAGTAAAACCACATGCACTAAGCATTCCAGAGTGAGCTAATCGACAACAACTGCCTCAGAGTCCTTCCCAAATAATATCTAAGAAACTTTGAAAAGTTACACAGATTGGATGTCCTCTTGACCTCGTTCCTAAACATATGCTTCAAGCGTATTTTCTCATGAGAAGTTGTATGTTTAAGACACATAACCAAAAAGTAGAGAGCAGATTTTGAGGAATGTAAATTATTTGATGGCAGAAGCAGAAGGCATCTACTTTCGAGCCAACATTTGGATAAAAAGTTATTTAAATGTTGGTATTGTCATTAAGCAGCTTCACTGAAGATGGGAATGAAAAATGAATTGCTAAATCCATGGATTTCCCGTGGACATCTTGGAGTTAGAACCAAAGAAACAATGCATTCGTGCAGACAGAAGCGGCTGTCCGGGTGCTAAACTTCCTTTCCCCATTCTCATGTACAAGAACCACATTATTTAAAATTCCATATTGTCATCTTAAAAAGAAACAGCCATTCTATTTTTTTGTTATTTTATAAGGAAATTATGCATATAGATTAGCAAAACTTCTACATATAGATATGTTGGAGTTAAAGTAAATGTTTCAAAAAAATAAATAAGTAAGTAAATGTTTCCTAAAATTGTCTTTCACTGCAAAAGGCACTTAATCCTAAGTAAACTGCAGCAGTGGAGTGAAACTTAGAAGGATTATTTTGCACTGCTGACAGGGATAGTTCTTCCATTAATTAAACAGAACACTAGCAGTCTGAAGGATTAATTTATTACATTCATATGTATTTAACAAGTGGAATGCAATTTGTTTTGAATCTTTAGCTAAGTAGTATTTGGCAAGAACCGTTGTTGGAAATCAGGTTTTTCCCAGATGTGGGAAAAGAACTCTAGACCAATACCAGTTATCAGAAGTTTCTTTAAGAATCACATTTGCCTTCAGAAGAAAATTAATGCATCTATTAGACATAACACTTTTTCCAACTTAAGGTACTGATCATGTCCACAAGTTTTATTCAGTAATTCTAAAACTCCTGAATTGGCATTTTTATTTTAACTGTATTACCATATGTACATTTTATGTATAAAAACATGTAAAATGAATTCAATATCAGATGTCCTAATAAGGACCTGCTGTCTTCCCAGACCTAACTTAAGTTCCATAACCTCTTGATACCTAGCCATATGGTTAGTATACTCAGTTGAAAGGTTAAAAATTAACCCTCAATTTTCCTCTTTCCCATTTGGAGGATGATTTGTTTAAATGTTGTGTAGTTTTTGTATTGGATTTTGGAGTTATTAGTCTTTAAGTCGTGTTGGTGGCTCAGGCAGTAAAGCATCTGCCTACAATGCGGGAGACCTAGGTTTGATCCCCGGGTCGGAAAGATCCCCTGGAGAAGGAAATGGCAACCCACTCCAGTACTCTTGCCTGGAGAATCCCCTGGACAGAGGAGACTGGTGGGCTACAGTTCATGGGGTCACAAAGAGTCGGACGTGACTGAGCGACCTCACTTCACTTTCTCTGTAATTATTAGCCATGCTTTCTGGGGCTACACCTTGTGTCTACATTTAATTAGCAGGCTCAAAGTTGGAATATTTAAATTAAATCCAGTAGTGAGATACTAGTCTCTGAAGAGAAACTGGTCATATTTTGAGATAAAAGTATGTTGTAAAGGAAGGCATTTTGTGTGTGTGTCATATTTGTAGCCAAACATTCAAACATTCTTTTGAATTTGGTACTAACCTGTAATCCAGGATCTTCTCAAAAAAGGAAATCCTATACCTTTTTCTTACATAGCCTGCAAGAGAAGTAGAAAAAGGAATTGTTGCTTTACAACTGTTGCTACGCTGGGGTAAACAACCTATTGTTTCAAGCTTTATTTGAAGTCCATTCTTTTGATGGGAATGGACCATTAAATATTCTTATTAAAGAATTCCAGTTGATAGCAAATGAGGACCTCTCAGTTGGAAATGTTTGTCATTTCCTCTTATTTATTACAGTTTTACTGAATACACAATCAAAAAAGTTTTTTCTATTTCCATCCATGTTTAAATGCCATCTTTATGTAAATTCTTTTGATCTTCTCAAACCAATGACTCTTAATGAAAGGCATATACTAATAGTATAGCATCAATCCCCATGGTAAGTTTTATTATTATTTAGATGCCAAATTATATACAAGCTAAACATCCATTGTTCAAGAACAATTCACTGTATGACCTCAAACGATTTGGGGAAACTCACGTTCAAAACATCAAGTTATAATTATCATCATCAATTAGTATTTCCTAGGTATATGTATATTCATAGAATTATTAGCTAAAACTGAACATAGTGCATAAACTTTGCACTCTATGAGTTTAAATTTAAAATAGAAAGTACTGTTGTGTACACATTAAAGCACAAAATAATCTGACAATAGTACAAAGATTTTTATTGTATTAAAGTATAAAGAGTCTATTGTTTCAAACACTAATGTGTTTGGCTACACCTTAACTCTTTTGAAAGAAAATTATAGTCACTGTGTTGGTTTCAGCCATTATATAAATAGCAGGCAAAGATTCCATAAAAGGATTAAACTGCAGGTTCTTGTTGACCAACAGCATTTGTGGTAAATTATTTGGTATGTTCATAATTCTAGCCTAATCTCATTATACATATACAGAGATTTATCTTCTAAATTCGATCTTATTGTTAGTTTTGCTTAACTGTGGCTTTTAGTCATTGATTGATGAATCCGTTATCTTCAGCTGGCATAGGTACAATTACTCCTTAATGCCCACACCTACAGCACATCTCAGTGAAGGTTTACTAATTTTTCTAAAGTTGATGGATGAATAAAACTAATTATCAAAACTCTTTCTCCTTTTAATATTGGTCAGAGCCATCTTTCTCCGGGCCCTTAAATTTTTTCCACACTGGCACAGTCAAGTAGAGAATTAAGGAAACCACCTGAAAACTCTCAGGTCAAAATTTGGAGGTGGAAAATGTGTTTCAAGAGAAGAAAAGGTGTTTTACTTTAATGTTCAGCCTATTTCTTCCTTTTGATCAAATTAACTTAATTCATCTGGCCAATTACCTACGTAGACTCAAACAAGAAACATTCCTATAACACCAATAATTAAATTTTTATTTTCCTTAATTATAACTAATTTCTTCTCCTAAACTCCTCCATGTTCTAATGCTTATGAAAATTTTTAATTTACAGGAAATACACAGTTCTCTGTAGTGACTTTTATTTTTAGCGCCCCTTCACCTGTCCTTTTATCCTTATAGCTAGTCTATTCACCAGCCAGAATCCCTTCCACCCTTTGGAAGTATAGGGCCAGGCTTACTTCACTGGGAAGATGCTTCTCAGTGTGCATTCACTGATCTCTATCTTCACTAGAACAATCTTCTGTTCCCTGGTACACACCTGGTGCTTTGGGGTGGGTCCTGATTGTGGACATTATCCACCCAGGAATGGCTGAAGTCTGTACGTGATCACTGGTAATGCTCCTTTACTGTGCTCTCTGCCCTTTGGAGGTCATGCTGGGGTGGAACCTGGTTTTGCAACAATCATGGAATGGAGGAAGGATGCGGCTGAGGTCTGGGGGTGGGAAACCATCATCCACTCTTCCCCAATAGCTGTTATCTCAAATGGTGCCTTATCCTTCACTATCAGGCCTTGTTCTGCCTTGTGTCACTTGAGATAATGCCAGATCTTGCAGTGGTTTTTTATACGTATTTTCTAAGCAGAAATGCCCTTGTGGTCTGAAATGTCTGATCCCTGCCTCCTCAATCATATGAGGCAACCTTTATTGTTTCTCCATCCCCACCTGCTCCTGCCCTTTGACCCCTGCCCACTACAGCCCACAGAGCTGCCTTGGTACCCAGTTATCTCCACTCAGTCCTTATCACACTTGAGGACGTTTGACCCTGTCACCACACAGGGTCCTCTCTCTTTCTTTTACTTCCCTCCACTCAACAGTACCCCCTCCTGGTTCTCCACATCAGGTCATAATTCTTCCCAGACATGTTTACTAGTTCATGTATCTTTTTTCATCTTTTACATGTTCCCTGTTGCCCAGGTTCTATTATTAGATGTGTTCTGTTTTCATTCAGAATGATCTCACCAAGTAATGTCATCAGTGTCCAAGACTTTAATTCCAGTCTTAATACCAATGGCCTTTAACTGGCTCTCTTAAGCTCTGGGTACCTAGATCTGGGTACAGAAGAATTAGACATAAATTCTTAGGTTTTTGTGAGCTGACTTATACATCTTCCTATCATTTCCACTATAACAGGGTTTAATTAATTTGTAAATATAAAAATTAAATAAAATTAAATGAGTTTAGAAAATGCTTATTTTCTAAACTACTTTGTATTTTTTCTATAATGCTGGTTCCTAATGTAGGATCCAGAGATGTTATAAGAAGTAGAAAAACTATAGTATATATAGATAGTACAGAATTATATTCTCTTAAAATAATTAGGCATAGTGCAAAAGATTTCTGCCAATGTGGTATTTTACAAAAAAAAAAAGTTTCCTCCAAACTACATAAACAAATGTCTTTTTAGAGAAGAAACTGGTCAAAATTATAATATTGGGATATCTTGAGATCATATGTTGAGATTTCTATGCAGAATAGAAAGTACTCTGGAAAAATATCTAAATTCCTGAGAATGTATGGAAATGACTCACATCTACAGAGCAATCAAAATACGTATCACAATCATGTACATGAGCTTATATAATTTTTAAAACAGTCCCATGAATTAATGGGTGAAATGTTGTCCTGAATTGACTGATTTTAAAAGAAATATTCAGCTTCGAGAAGCTTAAATGGCTTTTCCAAGATCACACAACTTATAAGTGTGGTTGCTGATAAAGTGCCCTCTCTGGATGTGAGCCTGTGCCCAAACTCCTCCCAAGGAGCTGATGCTAAGAAAGTAGCTGAAGTTTTACATGAATATTTAATAAGAAATTTCAAGTGAAGAAAATGTACATTTATTATTTAGGTATTTCCGTATTTCATTCTTCAAACTTCATTTCAATAAATCTCCCTCTAGGCATAAAAAAAATGGACAACTATTTCTATTCCCTAAATATTTGCCATGATCTTCCATGGTCGCCATGAAATTACAGCAGCAGATAGATTCACAAGGCTCTAGAGTGTGTTGTCTTTTTTAGCACTACTCAAACATCCATAAAGATACCAAGTAACACATGGTGTGACTGTAGTTAAATTACTATGAACTGATAGTTTCAAGCAGGTGATGGCTAGGATTTCGTTTTTACCATTATTACTGATCATAATTTAGATTTTAAGAAACTTTGGGATTTAAATCCTTAGTTTTACTTAAAACATTGTTTTTGTGGAAGGAAGAGATAAACTGAACTTCTCCATTAATAAGGCATTCAGAATAAGATTTTAAACAAAATTTGAGACTCTAATCCACCCTCATGTATGATGTCCTACCCTATTCACTTATATTTTCATAATGCTTTTGTAAAAACAGCAGAAATGATGCTTTATCTATTAATGAATGTATCTTTCTTTTAAACATTAAAATAAACTCATAAGATATATCAGAAAATGTAAAGCTACTTTGAAGTGGAAATTTCATTTGGAATGAAAATCAATTTTACATCTAGGTATTTTATGTGTGTGTACTCAGGTTATAGAAAATAAGACGTAACCAAACATTTCCAGGTTTTGTGGCCAATAGCTTTGCTCTTACATCACAAAGATATTTATATCTGTGCCATTTTTTAACCCCCTGGAATAATCAAAGACTGAAACAATCCTTTCTTCCTTGAAGAAACATGTGACATTGGTCTGTCACATCTCTGTAATCATTAGCTGGTTATCAAAATTCTAATATGCTTAATAACAGGGGCATGAGATAAGCACATGGACTGTTTACTGTTCTGATAAAGGATATTGATTCCACACAAAATAGTTTTTCCTTGTAATCACAAAACACTTTAGCATCCTGCATACATTATGTGGCACTCCCTAAACATGAAGAGTTAAACTTGCTCTTTTTGGGCTCCAACGTTTATCACAAAAATGGTTTATAGTATCTATATAATTTTTCTTCTTTTTGTCCCTTCTTTGTAGTTGTTTGAAATTACAGTGCCTCTCTCTCAAGGCCCCAAACCAGTAACAATCAGTTTTGCCAATCACACCTCCTGCCGATGCATGTCTAAGCTGGATGTTTACAGACAAGTCCATTCAATTATTAGACGCTCCCTGCCAGCAGCACTACCACAGTGAGTATGACTTTGATCTGCTTTTTTCCGCATCCTCTACTAACATAAAATTATTTCCAAGTAAACACAGTTGATTAAAAGAATTTTTGTGATATGTGCTATATTTCTCTATCAAATAAAACAGAAGACAAATTTGAAAATGCACTGTGAACATAAAATTAAACTGAAATAGGAAAATCTATGTTATAGACAAAATAGCTTACCCATATAAAGTAAGTATTTCTGTGGAAAGACACACATGCCACCAACATTTAACACTCATACAATCAGGTGTGCAAATTCGTAGATGGATGTTAAAACTAAAAACATTTGAGTCTTAAGATTTTTGGCCCAAAAAAAAAAGTAAAAATGAGTATATTATTTTATATCTTTTATAGCATTCAGTTGCTGTTCTTCCATCTCAATTAGTTTTTCTCAACATATCAATTCATATTTTTTATTTCAGCAAGGATTGAATATTGAAATATTAACACTTAAAAAATTTTTCTTAATAGTATTTCATATTCACTCTCAAAGAAATATTTGTTATTCAACATTATTTCCCATCCTATTTTTAAGCTGGTTTTTTATGGTTTAGCATATACGGCACCATATGTTTCATTAAATCTCATAAAGAGCCTGGATAGAGCATAACAGATTGACTCTGTACAGTTTATAACGAATCGTTACGCATTGCCACCTGAGGCCCAGGAACTTTCTATCCCCAGATGAGAACACAGCATTTTGTTCTTTAGGATGGCCAGGGCATATAGCATGGGCATGTAAAGAAACCTTGTATAACGCCAACATTTATAACAAAAGTATAAATAAATTGATGAATAAACATATGCATCACCAAAAACTTCTTTAGGAACCTTCCCTTTTGGGTGACTTGACCTGAAGCGTGGTGTGCTAATGGCAGTTTCCCCTGCTGCATCTCCTTGTGCTGCTTTACTTAGTGTGAGACGTGGGAGTCCTTACCTTTCCAGAGACACTTTAGATAAAACTCTTGGGTAGCCTACTTTAACTGACAGAAAGGAAAAGATCTTACAGGCGTCTGTGAATAAATTCACGCTGATGCAAATGCAGACAATGGCTCCCTGAAGTAGTAGATTTCATTCACACAGTACTGGGTTCTAGTCACTTGTATCCCTTGGCAGGTCATCTAATCTAAGCACTTCAGTCATAATCTCTGTGCTAATAGTTTCCAGAATTACAATGAAAGATCTGGGCATTTTGCTGACTTATAATTAATATCTTATCAAAGTCCCTTTTATATGCATGCATGCATTTCAGTCCTGTCTGACTCTGCAACCCCATGGACTGTTGCCCACCAGGCCCCTCTGTCCATGGGATTCTCCAGGTAAGAGTAATAGAGTGGGTTGCCATTTGCTTTTCAGGGGATCTTCCCCACCCAAGGATTGAACCCACATCTCATACATCCCCTGCACTGGCAGGCAGGTTTTTTACCACTAGTGCCACCCTTTTATATAACTGTGTTTATTTATAACCATATTAGATGTGATAGGTACAGAATCAAAGATTTAAATCTGTTTATTTACCTATACATTATTCATAGTAATGATCTTTCACATTCTTTGAGGCCCTGGAATCACACAGTTGTCACTAATTACTTCTTTTCCTTGTATCATACCCAAATGCTATTGATTATTTTAGGGGAGAGGGGAGACAGCCACTCCAGCCTAAACTGACCATTTCATTTCCATCATTGCCATCATATCTACTTCATTCTGCATGGATTTCTGACTTAATGCAGTGGTTCCAGTACTATCTTTCTTGGACCAAATATGTCTCCAGTTCCTGAGTAATGTCACAAGTAAGCTTTAAAAGGCATCATTTCATTCACCTGACCAGAATCCTTCAGTGACTTTCAACTTCCCAAAGAAGTGGACACTGATTTTCCACCTCTGTCATCTGGCATCAGCCTTCCTTTCTTGTTTTGCTTCTCATTCTTCTCCAAGTCTGTGTTTCGCAAAGTCTGATTCCCTAAAGACCAAGCTTATTTCCTGCTCTGTATCTTGTTTCTATTCTGGCCTGGCTTAAAATAAATTTCCTTTCTTTTCTGCCTTTCCAAAGTCCTATCTGTTTCTCAGAGTTCAGGTGGAGGTCTTTCTCCTGCCCTTGTCTTGTCCAAGCATCACAGGCACCTTTTGCTTCTTGAATACCCACAGCAATGACTATATTTACTCTGTCCTTGCACAGATTTTTAGGGCTCTGTAAAAGTTGCATGTGAAACTGGATTGTGAGATTATTTTAGTCAGGTTTATGTGTTCTATAATGTCCAGCTCATAACACTTAAGAATCATTGAGCCATTCCTACTTCAGATCTGAGCAGACATTGTCTCACTTAATACGCACAAAAACATCTGTGAAGCTGGTGGTAGGATTAGCCTTATTTTACTGATGAGGCAGATAATCACACTCCAAACTTGGGGACTGTAAACACATATACTACACTCATCAACAAATGCTTGCTAAATAACTTACTCATCTGTATATATCTCATAGCATTTGTGTATGTTTTCACCATTACTTCCACACTGCATGCTGTTCAAGGTCAAGCAGAAACAAAAAGAGCAAAAAGATCTTGGGCCTTGGAGTAAACCAGAGCTGAATGACATCTGCCACTAATTAGCATTTTAAGATTGGGCATTTCATGTCTCTGAATTTCAGTTGGCTTATATATAAAATGTAAAAATATAAAAAGGGTTGAAGGAAATGCGGCATACTTCTACTGTGCTGAGAATGGTATCTAGCATCTGAGAGATAGTCATTAAAGGCAGATTTATTATCATCATAAAGATTCATGTTGAATTCATTTCCTTGTCTCTGTGTTTTTCAGTGTGTTTTACTGCATAAAATTAAGAACTGTATTTTATATTCCAAGCCAGTATACACAAAACTGTGTGTATAGCAATATCTAACAATGTATGTGGCATTACCAACTAGAAGGACATGAATTCACTCCAGGAGTTGGTGATAGACAGGGAGGCCTGGCGTGCTGCAGTCCATGGGGTTGCAAAGAGTCGGACACAACTGAGAGATTGAACTGAACTGAGCTATGTATATACGTTTGTGATATTCATAATATATATAAAATTTAAAGTAGATGTCTATATTACTCTACATGTAGTTATGCAGCCATATAAAACTATAAAAATCAAAGTGTTGTTTTAAATTATTTCCTTTATTATTCAACCTTTTTTTTTTCATTATCATCCCTTAAGGATCCTTTTATAGACGATTTTTCCTAATCACCTACCCCATGAAGTTTTAATACCACAGACATACTCACATATCTTTATATATCTTAAATATGTCTGGGCTTTATACATTAAAGAGGAAATATAAAGCTTAGTTTTTTATTCAGTATAGGATTAAAAAGGACAAAATAAAAATTTTATAGTGAAAAGTTAAATAACAATGTAAAATCTGTTAATACTGAATATAACTTTATAACTATGTGCTGGGAAACATATAAAGTAATATATTTACTTATAAATGGTAATATATCAAATGACATATGGAAAGTAGCAACTGATATAAATGTATGATACAAATAAAAATTTTTGAACATTTAAAACAATCATTTTCCAGCAAAAGTAAAATATTTTTAAAAGTAAGTTTTAAAAAATTTTTTGAGAAATTAACTTTTTTGAACTTCTGCTTTCTATGAGAAAACAATAATTAACCTGTATAGCTACTAGATACTCTTGTAGAGGGTGTCAACAATTTTTCTTCTTGGCATCTGGCATGCTAATGTTTTGATTAACTTTTGAAGAATTAACTAATAAATGTAAACTCTTTAATTCTCAAAGCTCACGTTTCACACAAACCAGATCAAGCAAAAGCCACAGGGCAGCCCACAGGCACTGCTCAGTGTATGACTTTGAGATAAGGCAGTTGGTCAAGAGGAATTCTTTCAATTACAGCCATTTACTCACTGTACTTTTGTAGCCTTACTTTGTATACACTTTAGATATGTTTCCCATGCCAAGGTTTGTGTGGTAGCCAATAAAACCTAATAGAAACTAAATAATAAGGAATGAGACTTTGTTGGTTTTGGAGAGCCAGAAATCATTGTCAGATCCAAGATTCCTCCTCAATACCTAATTTTTACCCTCTTACAGATGATATTTTTCTCATTATGAATGCATGTCTTATTACGTGTGGTGCACTTACATACTTTTTTCCTATTGTTCTCTTTTTTTAAAATGTTAGTCTCAACCTATTATGAGTTGTGACCCACAGTTTAATTGGAAAACTACCACAGTGATCATAGATATATGATGAATACATAACTATATTTTGAAATCACTGCCTTTGTTAACAAGAGTTAAGAGGAACCGCCACCACAATAGCTAAAATAAAAAGGCAGAGGAAACCAAGTGTTTGAGTTGACGTAGTACAATGGGAATCACAGATGAGAATGTAAAATCGTGCAACTGCTTTGTAAAATATATTGGCTGATGCTTATGAGCTTAAATACATACTTACAATATGATTGATAACTTCCCCTTCTAGGTATTTACCCCAGAGAAATATAAACATGTTTCCATATCATAACTTGTAGACAAATGTTCATATAAGCTCTGTGACCAATAACTGGGAACAAACCAACATCAATCAAAGGTGAATGAACAAACATTCCATTATATCCATACAGTAGAATATTACTGAGCAGTCTAAAAAGAATGACCTGTGGATGCACATAACAACATAAATGAATCTCAAAAACATTCAGCTGGGTGAAATAAGCTAGGCTAAAAAGAATGCATACTGTATGATTCTTTTACATGAAACCCTAGAAAAAATGAATATAATCTAGACTCAGAGGAAGGAATATCATTGTTTAGTCACTAAGTCATGTCGAACTCTTTGCAACCCCATGGAATGCAGCCTGCCAAGCTCCTCTGTCCATGGGATTTCCCAGGCAAGAATACTGGAGCGTGTTGCCATTTCTTTCTCCAGAGGATCTTTCTAGGGATCAAACCCACGTCTCCTATGTCTCCTGCATTGGCAGGCAGATTCTTTACCAGTGAGCCACCAGGGAAACCCTAGTGAGAGTTACACAGGTGTATAAATTTGGGAAAAGGCAATGAATTTAAAATAGGAGCTCTGTAGGCCTTTTATTGTGGGCAAATTATTCCTCAGTAAAATTGATTCTTTCTAATGCCAAGTGAAAAAGACCCTTTCATTAACTATAATTTTGAAATTAGTGGTCAGTCAGTCAGTTCAGTCGCTCAGTCGTGTCCGACTCTTGGCAACCCCATGAATCACAGCACACCAGGCCTCCCCGTCCATCACCAACTCCCGGAGCTCACTCAGACTCACGCCCATCAAGTCAGTGATGCATCCAGCCATCTCATCCTCTGTTGTCCCCTTCTCCTCCCGCCCCCGATCCCTCCCAGCATCAGAGTCTTTTCCAATGAGTCAACCCTTCGAAAGAGGTGGCCAAAGTACTGGGACTTCAGCTTTAGCATCATTCCTTCCAAAGAAATCCCAGGGCCGATCTCCTTCAGAATGGACTGGTTGGATCTCCTTGCAGTCCAAGGTACTCTCAAGAGTCTTCTCCAACACCACAGTTCAAAAGCATCAATTTTTTGGCGCTCAGCCTTCTTCACAGTCCAACTCTCACATCCATACTTCAAACCTTTCTGGTGACACTTTAAGTCAAGATTATATCTCTTCCAGGGAGGGCTTCCCAGCACTCCTTTCTACAGAGACTGAAATTTCGCTCAGATATAACAATTTCCCATTTCTGCTCCACTCTGGCTCCCACCCACCACTCCCAGCAAGATAACAAGTCTTGTCTTTCCCAAATGTTTGGTGTTACATTTACATTATTATGATGTTAACTAAGTAGCAGATCATTTTTTTTTACATTATTTATGAACAAGGATAACTAATTAAAAGAATCTTTTGCAAAATGAGTCATTCATTACATAATTATGGAGTTTCTGGAATGGACAAAGAATGTTTCTTCTGGGTACTGTGAGAGAAGGACAAAGATGAGCTTGACTGCCTCTAACCTCTGAGCATTCAGAGTCAAAGGGCAATGCATGTTACATTGATATTTTTTTAATTTTACTAAATGTTACCACACACCATGTATCTGCCACCCATGGCCCATGCTCATAACTCCTGAAGCCAGGTGGCTGCCATGATGGCAGACACCAAAGAAGAGGGTGCTTCCTGCAGGTGGCTTCCTGGTTTGAAAATTCATTCTCTGCTCACTAGCTCTCTGAGTTTTGCTAAGTTCAGTAAACTTTTATGACAGATTTTCCTCACTTTTAAAATTAAATATAAATTGAAATGTTCATATAGCATAACATTTATGATCAAATCCTCACAATCTATTCAACAACATGATACTATATTGCATGTTAATCTAAGATTATAATAGCATAGCATACTGAAATAACAATGATGATAATGATGAGAGATCTACCTCATAGACGTGTAGTGATGTTTATAATCAGTATTTGTATTAAATGTTCGCCCAACTCCTAACATACAGTAAGCATTCAATAATTACTGGCTTCTATTTTTACTAACGTTTTACAACTGGAAAAATCAAGTCTTGTAAATGTTAATTAGCATATACAAAGCTAAACAGCTTTTTAAAAAGTGCCAGGGAGAGATAAAAAGCAAAGTGTCTTTTTCTTACCTCTATGCTTTCCTCAATAGTGTACATCATTTCTAGTATTTACGAAAAGATTTCAAGTCTCAATATCAGCAGCACCAGAAAATATCATAAATTCCACAGGTAGAAGAGATTAACAGAAATGGTTAAATATCAATATTTACATTGATGTTTTCATATTCTCTTTTTTCCAATTATTTCTTCTTATGTTTTCCTTCAGGTTGAATTCCATGAATTTCTAGGGTCCCTTTAATGAGAGACACTCTCTTTTAATGGAGGGAGCCATTTATGATTAAAAAGTGATACCCTAGATTTTTCTACTCAGTGTTTATTCATTTATGAATATTTATGTTGAGTCTTCTATGTGCATAGCATTGTGCTAGGAAACGTAGGATATTTTTAATGGATTATATAATTTCTCAACTAAAGCAACTCACGTACCAGAGTGCAAATAAAGACATATACATCTAGTATAAGAAGCAGATAATGCACTATGCTCTGCTTCATTCAGTCATTTAACGAAAAGTTATTGTGTGCCTTCTAGGTACCACCGTAGTGCTGGGCTATGGAGATAGAAAGAAAGAACAGCCTGGTGGCAATATAGTAGGTGGATCAGAGAAGCAAAACAGGGGTTGGAAAAAGTGGAGAGGAGGCTTCTGAAAAAATCCAAGAGAGAAATCATGAGTAGGAACCAAGACAGTAGAAATGGGTGTGGAAAGATATTTTAAGAAATATAAGAAAGGATGTGACTTGGGGACTGTGTGGGGGATGACAAAGTTGAGGATGAAACTGCATGGGTGATATTCAAAAAGGGAATACCTGTTTACAGGTAACAGTAAAAAACATGATCTTTGATTCCTTTCTGGGGAGTGTGGAGTGGGAACTCTGTGTTAATGGGCCCTTTACAGTTACGGGCATCTGTGCTTCAGAAATAAGTCAATAAAATGCATGTATAAGGGCATTTCCTGTAGGATTGTTTAGAAACCCAAATTCTGGAAGAAACTCCAATGGCTACCAACAGGAGATTAATAAGTAATAGTATACCCACTTGTGGACTAATAAAGATAATGGAGCAAATTTTATGAAATGACATATAAAGATGTCCATAATAGATCATTTAATGGAAAAAGGAAATTCCAGAATGATATGAAAGGCTTTATCTCATTTTCTCATCAACTAAAACTGTATGTGATCATACAAATAAATGTATTTGCCTTAAAAAGAGGAATCTGAAGTTATATAAAACCACAAGGATTGGACAGCACCTGTGGGTGGGAGTAGTTTGAGAGGGAATGTTTGCATTTTGTTTTATGTATTCTTATATCATCTTAACACTTTTTCATAAGCATCACTGATTCTGTAATACACAGGTAAGAAAAGAGATGATCCCTTCCATGTACCCGTTATTGTTAACCTGTCTCTCCACAGGTGCCAGGCTGCAAACAAGACTTGCCCCGCAGATTACATTTGGAATAACCATGTCTGCAGTTGCCTGGCTCAGCAGGATTTTATTTTTTCCCCCGGTGCTGGAGATGGTAAGCCAAATGATGCTTTAAGACTAAATGCCAAGGGTCTCTCTGTTGATTAACAAATACCTAATATTAAAATCACATGTACAGTATTCATCCTCAAGCTTTGAAATCAGTCACTACAAAATAGGACACTTTCTGCCTCACTTTCTGCTTCTGGTATTGTTTTGAACTTCTCTGTAAAGGAACCTACCTATGGAAAGGAAGACACTTCTAAGTGCTCTTCATTGTTTCACTCCACACCCAGAACCGAGTAAGGGATAGTAAAGCTGTCCTGACTGTGTTTGTCTAGACTCTACAGACGGATTCCATGACATCTGTGGGCCCAACAAGGAGCTGGATGAAGAGACCTGTCAGTGCGTCTGCAGAGGGGGGCTTCGGGCTTCCAGCTGTGGACCCCACAAGGAACTAGACAGAGACTCATGCCAGTGTGTCTGTAAAAACAAACTTTTCCCCAACTCATGTGGGGCCAACAGAGAATTTGATGAAAACACATGCCAGTGCATATGTAAAAGAACCTGCCCAAGAAATCAGCCCTTAAACCCTGGAAAATGTGCCTGTGAATGTACAGAAAATCCACAGAAATGCTTCTTAAAAGGAAAGAAGTTTCAGCATCAAACATGCAGGTAAGAAACCTTCACAAAGAGTATTAATTTCTCTTATATTAGAAATAGTTTTCTCAATCCAAAGCAATTTTCTCAGCCAAAATACTGGTTTGTTAGAATGGGGCCATTTAAGTTCTGTAAGATGAATTATGATATTTTGTAAACAATGCTAAATTTTGGGGAGACTGTTTGCTCCTAAAAAGTCAAGATGAGATCCCTGGAAACCAAAAGGAGATCCAAGCTCAGACTGTGCTAAGTCCTTGTCCCAGAGGCTAAGAGAGCAGCTCGCAACAGGAGTTAGATGACAGGTGCATAGGACAGAAATTTCTGGAGCATCTTCAACATACACACCCAGGCAGTGCACACCTGCCCCCACCAAAAATGACAGTGCAGTCAGATGTAATTTTGGACAGCTGTTCTAAGTGCAGAAAATGTTGTGCGAAGTTCACAAAGGGTAGGATAATACCATCTACTGTGGAATTGTATCTAGAAATGAAAATAGTGAAGCTAAGTATTTGATGAGAATTAGAGAAATATATTAACACACTGTTAAAGGTTACTCAAGGCATTCCTTCAACCTGATTTGGCTTCCTCCATCACAGGGGAAAAAAAAAAGAGTCTCCTGGACTCAAACCCTTTCAGTGTTCATCCCTGACCTTCTTCCTTTGATCCGAGAATAAGCCAGCTCTAGGTGTTTGACAGGGCCTCCCACTTTGCTTCAGCATCGCTCCACCAGTCACGCCCCTTCTCTTCCACACCTTTAATGTCCTCAACTCTGTTGTTCTCTCCCTCCGATTTAAAAAAGTTCTCGAATTTCTTTATTGGCCTTTCTTACTGCAGTGTTGAACTTTCTTTAGCAACAAGCTCTGTCCTTGTCTTCTGAGTTATTCCATAATGGGTCATTTTGCATTTATCTGTTCACCTCTTTCATCTCTCGTTTATTGCCCCAGCCGTAATCCTGTTATGCCCTGAGGACTCCATGATTAAGCTTTGTGTAAGGTTTCAGTAGCCCTTTCATTGTCAGATTTCACAAACACTCGGTCTTACTGCAGTTTCTCTTTAGGCTTTCTGTTTGGGCCAAGAGAACACTGTGCTTTCCTGACTGTCCTTTTAGTCTTCTCTCTACCTGTTCTTCATCACCATCACTGGGTTCTCTTCTTCCACCAACTCTTCACAGATGGTGACAACCCCCACATGACTTAAAGCTTACCTTCCATTTTTTACAATATAGTATCTATATGAATGTTAATCGTTACTTCTGTCTTCAGTAAACAGTGTCCTTCTTTTGATTCTCAAGAGCTTGTGTTACCGTTTCAGTTCATCTTTCTGATGATCCAGCCACACTAACATGTTAGCTACTGCATGAGGAGACTTCCATGAACCTAGGTATCTCTTCTTCCATTGCCATTTCAGAAAACCTTATAGGAATCCTTATGTTTCCTCTTTAGAGTATTTATTTTAGCAATGATATTCCAATTTTACTTGCATATCCTATTCTAATTACCAAAAGGATATACCAAAACTATAGAAAAATACATTGAATCCAAGTAAACCCAGTTTACAATGAGAAGCCTGAAGTTTTTGTTTACATAAAACTAACCAGTTATATTTTTCTACACAGTTCTTACATTAACTTAGAGAAAACATCTCTATCATTGTATTTCTCCTCACAGAATACATTGTTTCTTAATGGCTTTCTATTTACTGAATTTCTTTCCATGTTCATTTTTCTAAGCATATAATTCCAGATTTTATGCATATACTGAAACAAAGAAAAAGATAGTTTGATATTTTGAAAAAATACATACTCCTCACTTTCTCATCATATTTATTCTAAAAGTGTAATGGGCAGAGTATCTATTCTGTGATTCATTACCTTAGTCAACAACTTTCATTGATTACTGAAAATCATATCTTTTTAGTAAAGGATTACCAGTATCCCTATACTAATGCATTTGTATTTAGAAATGAAAGTAAATAAATAAAATTTTAACTAGATATGCTTTCAGGAGCAAAGGAAATGATATTTCAAAACCCTAGCTGTAGTTTTTCTGTGGTACATTTCTGATTTCCAGGTGGCCTTGCATTTTTCTCGATGGTCACATTATGTATACTCATCCCTCAGAAAATCCTTCAAAGATGTTCTGTTCACTGGAGCAACAGGGCTGTGAATGTTATTGACTGCTGAGTCATTGGTCCTTTCACCACCGCTAGAAGCTGGACATTGAGGGTGGGGGGAGAGGAATCTTCCCCACAGTGAATACTGTCCCTTCCTGTGCCTTCTCCCGGCCCGTACTGCTTTTGTGTGGAGTCCTGGTGGACGAGAGAGGCTGGCCACCCTTGTGCAGCAGCCAGCTGCCAGCCCAAGTTAAGAGTAAAGGTGGGGCCCTCCTGTTGACCACAGCCCTGCCAGAATGGCTGGGTTTAATCTCCCTGAAGTCTGGGTTCCAACCAAGTCCCAGATTCTTGAGAATTCTGCCACGCTTATGTGATCAAGCTAAATCGGCAGACCATAAATATTCACTTTCAAAATTTCTGTTTTATGTTACTTTCAACTATAAAATACAGACACTTCAAAAGAGTGAATGCTAACAACACCCCATTCTTCCATTTGTTATTTCTGCAAGCAAGACTTTTTTTTTTTTTTTTTTTAGGTTTTTTTCCATCTCTCTTAAATTTGGAAATTCCAGGCACAAACTTTAGCAATTTATAAACTGGACAACCGTTTTATGATAAAATGAGTAACTTTGTTCCAGTCTGAAACTTAGAAAAACACAAAAGTGCATTTGCGGCATAACAAATTCATCTCTTGGTCTTTAACAGAAGTCTGTCCTTCTTTGTTCCTCTAGTTGTTACAGACGACCATGTACAAATCGAGTGAAGCACTGTGAACAGGGACTTGCATTTAGTGAAGAAGTGTGTCGCTGTGTCCCTTCATATTGGAAAAGACCGCATGTGAACTAAGAGTGTATCTTTTCTAGTTCGTCATTGTTCTATCATGGGAAACCATGCTGCCATGTTAGAACTATGAACGCAGGGACTTTGTGGACCGGGTAACAAAGACAAAAGTCAGTTTCCTGAACCACGTGGAGAATGTTACAGAAATGGACTGGAGCTCATCTGCAAAAGACCTCTTTAAAAGACTGGTTTTCTGCCAATGACCAAACAGCTGAGGTTTTTCTCTTGTGATTGTTTTTTAAAAAGAATAATGACTACATAATTTATTTCCACTAAAAATATTGTTCCTGCATTCATTTTTATAGCAATAACAACTGGTAAAGCTCACTGTGATCAATATTTTTATATCATGCAAAATATGTTTAAAATAAAATGAAAACTGTATTATAAGCTGGTAAGTTGAATCCGTTACCATCTTATGCTATCAGCAAAACCTGATATTGTGAAAAGTCATCTCCCCCTGCCCTCCCTGTTTTTTTTTGTCTCTAGGTATCAGATTATGATTGCTGAGAAGAAGTATGCTCCCGTAAAAGAAAGTTTAAGATGGATAGCAGTTGCTATTACATTTTATTTTTAATCTCAGTATATTTAATGCATATAAATGTTTTAGCACACAATACTTTTGAATTTATAACCAAATGAATCAACAGAAAACATATCATCTTATTAGATAGTCTGCTTAACATAGTTATATTACTGAAAGTTATTCAGTGCCCCGGGAGAATTCAGACTTAACCTGGTATAATAACTATCAATATGTATTAATATTAAAATGGCTTTAAAATATTTTACTCAAAAATAACCTTTTCTAAATATTTAATTTCTTGTGACTAGCTAAATACTTTTTATAAGCTAAAGTGTTTCTATCCAACACATATAAATTGGAAGTGACATTTAAATGCTCATATGTTAAAAAGCAACAGTAACACACAGTACTTATTTCAGTTTTTTTAAAGGCAACACACTAAGATATTTTTTTCTGAGAACAAATATTTGCCTACATAAATACAACCACATAAGTGGTTTGCTAATTGACAGAGAATTGATTATTTGCTTGTATGACATGACTCCTAGAAAAAATAAAAAAGCACATAACTACTAGCAAATACATAAAAATAAGTAGTCCTGAAAGAAGAAAAAAGAATCTATAGAGTTATGTAAACATAAAAATAAGTCTTTTGAAACTTGCAAATATAATACAATGAAACATTTTAAATAGTATAGGTGACTACTCAGTACAATAAAAATATTAGTATCTATATGTTTTGCTACAAAATAATTTATTTTTTATAATACTTTATTACAAGGTTATATTTATGTCCTAAATATATTGAAACACTATTTTCAATACTGACTTTTAAAACACTATTATATCCAAACTTTATTGAATTACATGTACATATTCTGGACAACTCTAGCATCTCGTTCATAAAGTCAAATCTTTTTTTTAATCTAGTGGGAAGAAAAAGCAGTCTTCTGAAGTTCTCTTATTATATACTGATGGATCATCTTTATATTTTTTAAGTAAGGATGGATCTAAAGTCTATAGACAGAAAATACGTGCTCTGTACGTCTATGAAGCAGCTAAGAGGTAGGCAATTTTCAAAGTTGAGAATAGCAATCAAACTAATAATAATAGTAAAACGAAAGTAAAATATAAGTAAATTTGACAACAGCTATAGTTTTATCAAAACTTCCCCAAGAGAACAAACTCATGGGTCAGTACCAAAAGGAAATATGGAATCACAATAAATAACATCCTTCCACCTGAAAGAGAGCCACAGTCCGTGGTGCATAAGATGGTCACTCTCTATTCAATTCAGCCGAGATTCAGTTTCAACAATTTTTCATCACATTTTAGCTGAGAATATAAGCAAACAAACATGATATCTGTTATGTTGATGTGGCATTCATCATTTTTCATCCTGATACATTTAAATATGTTAATTTATTTAGCTAATTAAAAAAAAAAAAAACCTAAGTTTCCAATGAATTCCTTGAAGCCGTGGAATCTTAGAATCTGATATAGTGACCCTTACAAGTTATCACTTTAAAAAACTCTAAACTATGTGTTGACAATTAGTTTCTCAGAATATATGAGTATGCAAAAAAAAAAATCATTAGGCCAAAATATAAAGCATAAGACATGCCAGAAAAAATAACATTTAATTTGTCCCTGGAGATGTAATAATTTTGATGAAAAGCAAAAACAACATCAACAAGACAATACTTTGCCAGAGATTCTTGCAAACAATTTTATGTAGACCATAAAAATCTCACATCATTACATTATAATAATTGAGATTTTGTGGTGATGGTTAAGTGGACTAGAGATCAAGCTAAACAGTCATTTAAAATATTAATATTAGCAAACAGGATTCAGTAAGAAGCTAAAATATACAGTGAAGATGTTCATAAATTCTATAAGAATCTCCAACTACCAATCAGTCAACTCTTAAGAATAAAGATAAGTGAACACTGGAAGCTTGCAGCAACAATTACTATATCCAAATCTTGCAAAGTTTATAAACAGAATTTCATGTCTAGAAACCTAACACTGTATGCTGCTGCTGCTGCTGCTGCTAAGTCGCTTCAGTCATGTCAGACTCTGTGCGACCCCAGAGACGGCAGCACACCAGGCTCCCCCATCCCTGGGATTCTCCAGGCAAGAACACTGGAGTGGGTTGCCATTTCCTTCTCCAATGCATGAAAGTGAAAAGTAAAAGTGAAGTCACTCAGTTGTGTCCAACTCTTCGGGACTCCATGGACTACAGCCTACCAGCTGTCNTTTTGTGGTGATGGTTAAGTGGACTAGAGATCAAGCTAAACAGTCATTTAAAATATTAATATTAGCAAACAGGATTCAGTAAGAAGCTAAAATATACAGTGAAGATGTTCATAAATTCTATAAGAATCTCCAACTACCAATCAGTCAACTCTTAAGAATAAAGATAAGTGAACACTGGAAGCTTGCAGCAACAATTACTATATCCAAATCTTGCAAAGTTTATAAACAGAATTTCATGTCTAGAAACCTAACACTGTATGCTGCTGCTGCTGCTGCTGCTAAGTCGCTTCAGTCATGTCAGACTCTGTGCGACCCCAGAGACGGCAGCACACCAGGCTCCCCCATCCCTGGGATTCTCCAGGCAAGAACACTGGAGTGGGTTGCCATTTCCTTCTCCAATGCATGAAAGTGAAAAGTAAAAGTGAAGTCACTCAGTTGTGTCCAACTCTTCGGGACTCCATGGACTACAGCCTACCAGACTCCTCCGTCCATGGGATTTTCCAGGCAAGAGTACTGGAGTGGGGTGCCATCGCCTTCTCCATAACACTGTATATATTCTGTTTAAAAGACTCACGAAACAAAGTATTTTGATGAGCAGTTATAAGATTTAGCTTCCACATACTTTTTTTTAAGAAGGTTTTGACCTTTTGACATTTGCTAATTTCTTGAGGGAAACAGATTCCATTATTAGGATTTCTAAAAATCAACTCTGTCCTCCATTTCCATACTGCTCAAAGCAGAAGTGAGCATTAGTGGTGCACCCTGTGTGCACTTCTTTCAGAGAAGGGAGAAAATCACTCATGGACCACACAGTCCAGGCTTCCTCCAGGGGTACCCTACTCAGCAGGAATCTTACTCAGTGAAAGAGAGAGAAGCAGCAGATTCAACAGGTGAGGGAGGTCATATTGCAGCACTTGCTTTGGTATTTTGTTAAAGTTTACACATCTCCTTAAGTAATCGAATTTCCTTCCCAGGAAATGCTGGGGCGAAGCACTGAACCAAACTTCCTTGACTCCATTTCATCTACACCTCTATGCCATCTCTCCAGGTCTGAACTCCCAATAGCAGATTTTTCAAAGGATGCTTTTTAAACTGAGAATGAGAATAACATAAAAATAGTATTTCCCTCCACTGCAGTAGAAGAGTGTGTTGATGTATCTGATTTTTTAGATGAACTGTAGAAAGTTGTGAATAAATGCAATGTTTGTATCCTAAAGAAGCATAGAGTCCACCCAGAGAACTGCTTAGGGAAGTCCATGGCACATATGTTATAAAGTAAGTACTGCTTTATCTGTTTGCGTTTGGATTTTTAAGATATTGGCTATTTTGTAGGCAGAGAATAGACTTATAGACATGTACTAATAAGTGGAGTTTGGTGGTTTGAAAAAAAAAAGTTTCACATGCTCTTTTTTCTTCATTCTATAGCCAACAACCCACTGCTTAAAAAAAAAAAAAAAAAAAGTCATACTATAACAGAAAGAGGACTGGACTGGGAATTGTGAGCCAGGTTTTTAATCCTGATTTTCTGCTTTGTCCTTGAGCAAATCACCAAAATCTGAGTCTCAATTTCTTAATCTGCGAAAGTAGTAAGTTGAATGAAATTGTGCATTTTGTCCAACCCTAGAGTTACAAACACCGTACTGAACTACCTTCAGAGAGGAGGTAAAAAGAACAACTTTAAGAACTTCAGGGAAGCACCATGCCTGTCATTAGCGAAACAATCAGTTCTATCAGCTCAAAACATTTACAGTTGCCTCTGTAGACAGTCCATGGGCAGCACCAAGTGTTTTGACTTCTGGACTTACAAACATGTAGATGCCAGATCCTGATGCTACAGGCCCAGTTCCTGATCAAATCGTATCATCAGAATCCCAGATGGAAACACTGTCAGAAGTCAATTTCACTTCAACAGCCTTGCCTGGATGAAATACAGTATGTGTGCCTCTGACTGAGGTTTGGAAGCAGTGCACAGGAAATCTCAATTTTTGCTTTCTTGTGAAAGTTGCTTGGTTTTGTTTGGGGTTTTGTTTTGTTTTTTGTTTTGTTTTGTTTTTTGAGATATTTACTTTTCCAACAGTTGAAAGAAAATTTCCAGAGTCTCCATGTGTGATCCCCTTTGATATGAAGAAATCAGGAAATATAATGCTTTAAGTTGTCTAAAGTAGTTGTAATTTAAGAATTAGAATTATAGTATAAAAGATTTTCATTTACCATTTCTGACATGAAACATTTCAAACAATCACATGAGAATTTTGTTGTGATTTTCTTAAAGATTAATAGTTACTCTTAATGAGGTTACTAATCAGAGGAATGGGACTTTCCTGAAGCTTTTTAATTAAAAAAAAAAAACTTAAAATACATTTGGCTGGAAATAACTTCCATCTCTGTTTATGGGCATGGATGCTGAAAGTCACATCACCAGCGATCATATCGTGATGAATTTGCTTTCAAGAAGACAGTGAAGAAACAGAAAGCATCTCTTTATCTCTGGATTTAAAACAGATG
The DNA here is from genome assembly GCA_006410615.1 of Neotragus moschatus. Lineage (NCBI taxonomy): Eukaryota > Metazoa > Chordata > Mammalia > Artiodactyla > Bovidae > Neotragus > Neotragus moschatus. Next base: position 356,239 of record SJYA01003049.1, read on the forward strand.
GTTTTGCACATAATGTCCTATCACATGAGAATTCCATCATGATTTTTTCATAACAAGTTACATGACAGGTTTGTGCTGTGTGAGGAAATGACAAGCTCTGTGACTCCTGTCTCATGAGAGTAGGCAGTGACGAGGCTGGCAGGAAAGAGAATTTTACTTCATCTGTACCGCCTGGTAAGGACCCACATCTCCTGTGCTGGGGGGACCCAAAGCTTCAAGGAGCTGAGGAGGTCCTAGAGGTTGCAGACTTCTCTTGAGTCCATGTGAAAGCACAGGGCAAGTGACCGTTAGTGTACCGGTTTTCTCACTTCTACAGTGGCAATCAGTGTGTGCTCCACAAAGTCATAGGCTGGACACCAGACCCCCAGGCCTCATTGCACAGAGGAGCTCTGCTTCTGTCTGTTTTATGTCAAGAAATTTGGAAATTTTAATTCTAAGAAAAATCCTTGCAAAATTATGTCTTCAAATTACTGCTCTGAAATATGACATTTACCTTATTGAATTACTTTAACAACTTCTCGCTCTCTACAGAAGACATCACCTTCCAGAGGAGCAGTTGTGGCCAAAGTTTTGGTCAAAACCCTGTAGCCCTGAAAACCCCCTTCAACCAACGGATTGCTGACACCAAGCAAGGTCTCTGTGTTCTTATCAGGAGAGGAAAAGAGTTCACAACCCCCATGCAAAGTGCCCCAGCTTGAATAAAGCTTACAAGAGAGAATTTATGAGAAAAACTAGGTAGGCTTTCATTCAGATTTTTAAAATAATTACACCTATTGGACAGCCTTTGACCAAAGGTAGGCTGGAGCATCCCCGGGTTGGATTTATAATCAGTGCCCCCCTCCACGCACACACCTTCAACCATGAGGCATTATTCTTTGACCAGATCCACATGTTTGATTCTCTCTTACCTTATGAAGAGTTGTACCAATGACTTGGAATCTGTAAACAAAAATATGGAGCATCCCTCACCTGACATGCTCAATTTTTGTCAGAAGGCTGGTATGAACTCAGCTCATTATTTACACTTTGCCCTCTCTTAATCTGGTCAGCTGGCATAACAGAGTACCACAGGCTGGGTGGCTTAAACAACAGAAAGTGATTTCTCACCGTTCTGGAGGCTAGGAGTCCGAGATCAAGGGGCCAGCAGAGTTGGTTCTGGTACAATTTCTCTCCCTAGCTCCTCACTGCCACCACGTGTCCTCACTGTATTCCTATATGGTCTTTCCTCCGGCACCTATGGAAGGAAAGAACTCTCTGGTCTCTTCATATAAGGACTACAAACCAAGCAGATCAGAACTCCAGCCTTAGGATCTCATCTAACCCCAATTTCCTCCCTAACAGCCCTATTTTCTGAGGTAATTACATTGGGGCTTAGGATTTTGACATAGGAATTTGGAGGGGACACAGTGCAGTCCATAGCAGCCTCTCTTGCAAATTTTAATTGGCAAGAAAAAGTTGGATGTGAGTCAAACATTTTGACACCAAAGAAATTTATTTCAAGGCAGATAGAGTGCCTTAATAGTGCTGGGAGCTGGTGTGAGAGCAAAGGAGATCGGCAGAGAAAATAACTAATTCAAGAACACTCAAGCTACACCTAAAACTCAACCTGGGAGAGTTTGTGAAAAATAGCCTACCTAATTGAGGTGTAAGAAAAAATAATGAAATAATTTGGGGAGCTGGATTTTGCTCCCAACTTGGGTCTTAAATTGACCTGCCTCTGTAGTTCATAACATCAAGTTACCTTGTATTGTAATGGGTTTGTTCTGAACAACTGTGTGCTGCTTTCAGGAATCACCATGCATTCTTAATTTGTCAGATGAAATCTGGAGATAACTGTGACAAATCTAGAAAAGGTGTTTCCAAACAAGACACAAGCTGATGATCGCACTCAGCATTGGGATTCAATGGGTGGCCAAGAATCAAAGCCACTCTTGTTGATTTCAAAGGGAAATTCTTTCATTCCTTGGTTGCAGTTGATGGAAAAATTGTCAGATATGTTTGTGTTTAGAATAGCACAGTAAGCCCTCAATAAGTAATTTGTATAGTCTTTGGTAGTTTTCAATGTCAAATTCTCTTTTTAACCAGTAGTAAAATATCCAAGACTTTAACCTATTTTAAAATTGCAGCAAAGTTCTGAGAGAGCAAAAACTAGAGAATGTCAGGATTCAGCCAAGTATAAAATTTGGGGATCTGAATTTATCACGACTTGTGACTATGACAAAAGAATGTTGTAATACAGAATTCAATCACACCTTTTGTCAAATTAGGTTATTAAACTTTGTACTTTAAATATATCAATTCCAACCCTTCACTGTTAAATATGTAAAAGAGTTTACTGGAGGCTAGCTTTGAGAGATCAAGATAAATGTTCTGAGAAATGGTCATTTTTAATTTAAAAATGGGGGAGTTTTTGTAAAACATACAGATAAAAAGAAAAAGGAAACAAATGAGAAGAAATAATTCAAAGTCATCTTAATATTAATGACATTACATTGGAAATAAATTTTATACTCAAATGTCTACTTGATTAAGCATTTCCCGTATCATTGAGATAGGAATTTCCTTCATTTTTAATAAAATGCACTTTTGTGAAAGAATGAAAAAACTGGCTTGAAACTCAACATTAAAAAACTAAGATCATGACATCCAGTCATATCACTTCACAGCAAATAGAAGGGGAAAAGTGAAAGCAGTTACAGAGATTTTATTTTCTTGGGTTCCAAAGTCACTGCAGATCATGACTGTAGACATGAAATTAAAAGTTGTCTGCTCCTTGGAAGAAAAGCTATGACAAACCTAGACAGCATGTTAAAAAGCAGAGACATCACTTTGCCAACAAAGGTCCGTATAGTCAAAGCTATGGTTTCCCTGTTAGTCATGTACAGATATGAGAATTGAACCATAAAGAAGGCTGAGCATCAAAGAATCAGATGCTTTACTCTTGAAAGTCCCTTGGACTGCAAAGAGATCAAACCAGCCAATCCTAGAGGAAATCAACCCTGAATATTCATCGGAAGAACTGATGCTGAAGCTCCAATTCTTTGGCCACCTGATGCAAAGAGTTGACTCACTGGAAAAGACCCTGATGCTGGGACAGATTGAAGGCAAAAGGAGAAGCAGGAAGCAGAGGATGAGATGGTTGGATGGCATCATCAATTCAATGGTCATGAAACTGAGCAAACTCTGGGCGATAGTGGAGGACGGAGGAACCTGGCGTGCCGCAGTCCAGAGGGCCACAAACAGACACGACATAGTGACTGAACAACAACAACCTTAGTCATAAACCTTAGAAATTCAGTTTAAATCAGCACTTCTCAAACATTACCTAGAGAATTCTTACTGCATTGTTAAAGGGAACATGCTCTGGAAAATGTCACTGAGAAATGCATAATATTCCTGTCCTTTAAACTGAACAAAGGAGGCAAAACTGTGTCCTTAATATATAACTTGCTTATAAGATTGGATGTAGCTATTAAACAGTTGTTGGAGAAAAAAATACCATAACTCAGAAATAACTATATTGGGAATTCTCATCCATTTCTAGCAGATTGGATTTTTTTTTTTTTACTTTTTCCTTCCTCAAAAGAAAATAAATTTTTGGAGATCTACGGAAATCCCAAGTACCTTTCCTAAAAGATGAACAACAGAAGTCTCAATCAAGGTTGTTGAAAGCATAGTTTGCTGAAAAGGGTGAAAGGTTAAAGTGTAGAATTATGAGAGCTTGGAGGAAGGGACATAATAATTTTAAAATAAAACTATAAAAATCACCAGACCAAAAGAGTGTGTGATATATAATTTTAAAATACTAATAGCAAATCAAAATGTTCTCAGTCACTTCAGTCGTGTCTGACTCTCTGTGACCCCATGGACCATGGCCCGCCAGGCTGCTCTATCCATGGGATTCTCCAGGCAAGAATACTGGAGTGGGTTGTCATTTCCTTCTCCAGTGATAAAAGGTAAAATAGGACTCTACTATAATGTTAATAAAAAAATATAGATCATCCTCCATGTATTCAATACTGCAAATCTTCAGAAAACCTAAATATTATCAATCAGATTCAGCTTCTGGATGATACTTTTATTTTACTGTAGCCATATAAAACTATTCTAGTCTACACACATCAGGGACCTAAGCTGGTCTTGAAATAAAACACTCATCTAAAAAATTTTGACTAGACACCACAAAAAGTTGCAGAAAATATTTCAAAGTTTGAAGGTAGCTTGGTAATGGTAAAGTGGGATATACTTTCCCGTGTTAACAAATAATTTATCTGTGACAATCCTCTTCAGTCTTCATCAACTTTTATCAGGTTGCTCTACTCATCAAATTGTATGAAATTTTAAAGAGTAATACTATTTAAATTTTGATGTTTCTACTTGTTTATGTATATCTCTCCTTGTTTGCTGTTGGCCTGGTCATGGAGTTTATGTTTTCTCTCTGTACAAAAATATTATGGAGTCAAACCATTTTTTCTATCTGCTCTTTTCATTTCATTTATGTTAAGCCTGCTTCCCTTTACAGTAGTCAGAAGATTTTTCAGGATTATGAAGATGATGGAGAAAATGGTATCACTAAGGAACACCTACAACAATGAACCTGGGACATGAACTAGGTCAGTACTTCTCAGAGAAGAGAAACTCGCTACAGGCAAATCTAACTTCAAGTCTCTTTTCCTTCCATGGTTTTACAAGAAAGGCATTTGACTGTTCTGGTCAAGCAATCAGATGCTTCTTTGAATTGTAATCCTAATAATAATTTCATTGGACCTCCTTTGTTCCTAAAATATAAAATCCCTAGAGTCGTAGAATATCTGTATAAGGAATAAAACTATTCAAAGGAGAAAACAAACTTACAAATAAATTTGCCAGAGAATCTGTGACATAAAACGTTAATTATTTCATGTTAGAAAAAAGAATATCCTATAAAAAACTAAATGGTTCCTTAATGGTAGCATTTGCAAATTTTAACTTTTTTTTTTTTTTTTTTAACTTTACAATACTGTAGTGGTTGTGCCCTACATTGACATGAATCCACCACAGGTGTACATGAATTCCCAACCTTGAGCCCCTCTCCCACCACCCTCCCCATATCATCTCTCTGGGTCATCCCAGTGCACCAGCCCCAAACATCCTGCATCCTGTATCCAACCTAGACTAGCTTTTCATTCTTACATGATAGTATACATGTTTCAATGCCATTTGCATTTGCCAAATTTAACTTTTTAAGTCATCAAAAACCTATTTTATTGTATGGCTTAATTTAACTTTTGCCCTAGTTATTTAGTCAATTGCCCTACCGATATTTTTGAGTAATTATTTCCTCAGGTGGAGTGAATGAGTGTGTGTGTATGTGTTCTTATTCTGTGTATCTGTTATGTTTTGTTTTGTTTTGTTTGGCATGCAGCATGTGGGATCCTAGTTCCTCGACCAGGGATGGAACCCAACCGCCTGCGTTGGAAGCACAGTGTCTTAACCACTGGATTTCCAGGGAAGTCCTTATATTATTTTCTTATGTACTCTTGGTTGCTTGCAAGGCTGTCTACTTTTTTACTCATTTGTTTTTGATTCTTTCATCAATGCTGTGAAATTTTAGCCTGAAACATTTTTAATCTCTGTTAGGTACAACAAGTGTTCCTTCTTTCTCTCCTTTTGCCTAATTTTCTTAGCTCCTGAAAACCACAGGGATTCTGTCTCCTAAAACAACCTCCCTGACTGGGATTTCCTGGAAATTATAATCTCAGAAGGATGTATAAAGGTGGAGCAAGGGGAGACTACTGGCCTAGCCACTGCAAAATTAGCATCAAGACAGAAGAGGAGAGCTACCTGGTGCCTTGGTGACCTCTCAAACCAACTGTCACTCTATGGAGGAATTACAGCACGACTTTCTATTTTATTTAAGTCCACCGCCTGTGTTATCTCAGAAGGCAAAAGACTGGGCCCATCACCAGCTTTTTAAAAAATCTAACTACTCAACCCTCTAGTTGGGGTAACTTCTTCCCAGACACTACCTATCACGTGTCGGTCATTAGTGGTCTTCATAGGAACTTGATTACAAAGTTGAAAAGAGTGACGGACTCTGAGAGGACAGGTGACACTTAAACCCCAAGTCCCACTGCCTCTTCAGACCATGTTTACGGAACGCAATTATTGGAGGAAGTCACATCTTACAATCTGTCTTCTTGTCATGCTGAGGATGAGCACACTTGAACTTGGAGATGGCCTTACAACTTCTGAATGGGAGGGACACTCAGAGACAGTTACAGGACCAGTACCAGCACTTGTAATCGCCAATCAGGTAGTAGTCAAGGAATCCTTCTGAACACATTTTCTCCTAAGAAATGTGTAAGATTACTTTTTCCTCTCTAATGGCATTTTGTGTTGTTGATCTTTAGATAAATATATAAAATCTTTATGCTAAAGCAAAAAACAATTTGGGTGGGAGGAGAATGAGAGTGAGAAAAATGGCAACTTCTGGATGAATAGGGCTTCCCTGGTGGCTTAGCTGGTAAAGAATCCTCCTGCAATTCAGGAGACCTGGGTTCATTCCCTCCCTGGAGAAGGGAAAAGCTACCCACTCTAGTATTCTGGCCTGGAGAATTCCATGGAGAATTCAAACACTGACTCTCTCAGATCACAAAGAATCAGACACGACTGAACCAATTTCATTTCGCTGGATGAAAATGTTAACAGAATCTCAATGGAGACTTTTTTGTCAAATTACACACCCTCCCTGGCATTAACTTTAGCAATAGGTATGGAATTCATGAGGTGCTTAATTTTTATTGTACAAATTAAAGACATTAAATAGGAAGTTTTTTAGATTCTGCTTGTGGTGTAATTTGTGCCTCAAGGTTGAAATCTATTGGAAGGAAAGATTTGACCACAGTTAATCATAACTCACAGTTGGTGGTTGGCTAACCTACAAAGTTAAAATGAGGATAATTAAGTATAATATAATCATGCCTTAAATATAATTTATTTTTTTATATGCATGTACATGGATTCACTAGGCTTCTGATGTAGAAACAAGACCTTGTCTTTGAAGTTGGATATCAGTTTTATATACAAATCCTTAAATGATTTGTATGTTTCGCAGTTTTTATTTTATTAAAAGGAATTGAGAAAGTCACTTGAAAAGCAATCTGAAAAAAAAAATTCTTCTGTTACATTTGCCCTAAACATTGACAGTTGTCAGACCTAAATGGACACATTGCTTTTTTACTGACGTTCCTTGGCTGAGCTTTTCCAAAGCATTTTTTTTAAATAATTCATAACAATTTTTCCCTATATTATGGTTTTTAATTGGAAACACTGAATAAACATTCCACCATTAGAGATGACCAAGTTTAGATCATATAATTTCATAAACTTGACAAAACCATTCCCTTTATAAATAGAATAGACACTTGTATGATTAAAAGATTTCAAACTATGGACTGTGAAGCTTCAAATAATTACTCTTTCAGTCTTCAAAAAGATTGCCCCTAAGGAAATACAAACAAAAACATCAAGTCAAGCACCTATAAACAGAGAACATAAAACTAACATTTTAAATTTGAAAGTACTAGTGGTCTTTCTGTATTCTCTCATTTTACATCTTTCTGGTGACTTGCTAGTGCCCGGAGCATGCTCTGGATTAACATGTTTACTTTCTCTGAAACCTCTAGTTCCCAAGTCTTTTATGGCATGTACCCCTACTCTCTCACCTCAACTCCTAAGTGGCAGCGCTAAGCTTATCAAACCTAGGAGACTTCAAAATAATGTGCCTGCTTAAAAGCTGAGTGAGGCCTGTTAAAAGCTAATGCTACCCAGGATAAAAAATAATAAAGGAACAGGAATGTAACCTCTGACCTCTCTGAACCATGAAATGGTTTTTCCAGTAACAATGAATATACCTTTTCCAAACAGAGGTCAAATAAGTTGTAAGTAACAGAGTAAATTTAAAACATTATACCTGGTAGACTGACATGTGTTTTTCTTCACATAATGTTATAAACAATGGTCATATTTGAAAGGAAGAAACTTAGCACAAATCATCTCAAATTTTAATTTTCTCTCTTGCCCTCCTGTCTTCCTCTTTTTTTTTTATTTTCACCTTCTGAGAAAACTTCAGAAGCAGCCACCTCAGAGTTCGTCCATTTGCTGGGGCGCCATTGCTTAGTCTTAAGCTTGATTTCAAAGCTTGATTTCAAAGGCAAGCTTGATTTCAGATACAGTTTTTAATAAACCTCTAATCATTATTTTATTTTTGTGTTTGTCCTATAAACTGAAATATTCAAAGGTTAATTTTATCTATTCAATTAAAAAATATATAGTACATTTTGCCAATTTTTCCTTTACACCAAAGGAGTTTGATTATTCATTCTGTCTATAAGTTTATTGCAGATGAAATGTCATTGCAGTATTTCAGACAGCACCTTTTCCATCTTTTGTCCTGTCAGGCCCAGCAAGGGTATTTGCAGATTGTCAATCCTTATATTTTTCTGGCTGACTTTGTTCTTTCCCATGTGCAGTCTGACCAAGCCTGCTTTTCTAGATTAACTTTCAGCCCCTGTGGTCTCATGAGCTTCGGTGCCACGAAGGTCTATTTATATTAAACCAGACATTTCCATGTAACTGCATATTCTCTGTAATGTTTTCTCCATAGCCAAGTAAACTCAATAAGTTAACTTTTGAGATAATATCTAAAAAGAAAATCTCAGCTGTTTGACTAAAGGATGGATTTCATTGAAATGTTTCACATTTTCAGTAGATTGCTTGATAGAACTATTGCATGTAACAGATTCTGATTCAGCTAGAAATGAAATTCTCACACCTGAATATCAGCTCAAGCCACAGAAAAGAATATAAGAAAGTTCAACTACGGGAAAAAGAGAGTGGATATCATTCTTATTTGGGAGGTGTGAATATCTTGCATTGATGTGCAGCATCTTTTATCACTGGAGTGACAAGTTAGTTTAGGAATTATAGATAATTTAACACAATAATGTTTATTTATTGTATTTTTACCATTTTACATTTTCTTCTTTACAATTCCTATTAGTCACATGTTTGACTCCACAAATTTATCCTTTCAAGTCCTTTTCCTTTCTATCCTGATTTTCAACTTTTTAATATTTTTTTTTCTTCTGGGTCTTGAAATATTTTTGCACTTGATCTTTCAATCAAAGAATTCAAGTTTCAAAGGTGATTGTCCTCTCTTGCAGTTTTATGTACTGAATTGTTTCATTGAGAAATCTCGAAATGGGAACAATTATAACTAAAATGTTAGGAATTGGAAAAAAAAAATTTTTTTCAGTTTTGTAAAATACCTAGTGTAATGGCTAGGATGTATCAGGTGCCTCATTTTTTAAAAAGCTATAAAGAACTTTATTGATATGAAAAGGTCTCCATATTATTTTCCATATCATGGAATTTACATGAAATAATTGACCTGCCCCTTATATGTTAGATTTTGAAAAGCCAACAAAATTCCAGTTTTAATCTCTTTAATTCAGAATTGCTTTCAGCAGGAATTAGACTGCTATCCTTTATGTGGACATGCTGTGATACCAATAGGTTAGTGCCTTTTGCTGAGCAATATTTTGCATATTTTATAACTTTCTATTTCCAAGATTGAAGGGTCAGATTTTTTTTTCTCTAAGATCTAGCTGCAAAATTGATGATCTAAAATCACTCTTCTCTGACTGTTTCTGACTCCAAGTTCTTTGCCTCTACTGAACTGAAAACAGTGATCTACATGAAATAGAATGGAATTACGGCTTTGGCTGCCTGGAGGTTCTGGCAGAGAGAAATGGTAGAGAGGTAGGGTTCTCACTTAACTACTCATGAAATTGGAGAGTAGCATCCTACTTTGGAGACAAATACTGAAAAACAGAGAGCGTTGGGAATAGCCTGGATTTCTGGGCTCTGTGGAGGCCTGTGGGGAAGTCTGTTTGAGTCCTGTATTACTGATCTGACCCAAAGTAAAAAAAATAAAAATAAAAATTCTGAATCTTCCTTGAGTCCAGGGAAGCTAGAATTCCTCCAAGTGTTTTTACAAAAACAGACAACTTCCTACTGACCAATAATGTGCCACAGAAATGAAAAAAAAAAAAAAAAAAAAAGAGGCAATTTCTTAAAGCTCAGAAATATGGATTCATTTTTACATTTCCACACGTTTAGCTGCTTTGAGTGCAAGAACACTCTAACATCAAGATGACAAAGCAGTATTTTGCTCAAAGGGGGCTTTTTTTCTTCTAATCACTTAAAATCCCGTTCAAGAACCTGCAAAATCCAAATAACTATGTGAGAGATCTAATTTTCCTCCCATGTTGTTATGAATCGTGAAAAACCATGTTCCGTTTCAGCTCCATGGCTTTTCGGCGGCAAAGTACTAGAACAGCATTTTGAAGGTCACATACCACCCAGCGGAACTAGGGCTATCAGCATACTCAGACATGTCAACGGAAGGAAACAAACCAAGATGCTAAAAGAATCCAGCTGCATGAAGAAAGCACACAGGTGAAACAACCAAGTGACCCACAGAGAGAGCAATGCCAGCTGAAATAAAGTTGTGACAAGCGCCAAAGCTTGAGGCCAGCTTCCTATGAGCTGAAAAATTTAAGTCTTCAGACAGCATAAAGCCTTGCATTTGGAAATTCTGAAAATGGCTCTTCCCAATATTTCCCACTCTGCACTTTTTCCTTCAACTCCATTAATGTAATAGTTTTCACAGTATCATAATTTTCGCTCTATTTTTGGAGTGGTTGGAAGCCATATTCTAGTTTGATTCCATGATAAGAGTATTCCTTCCTGTTTGCAAAGAGAAACAATATGCCAAGTGATGGAAGAAGCCCCTCTTCTCTCCGCCAGCAACTACTCACAGGGGAAATAAAGACAGAGGACACTATCCAAACCCTCTCTAAAAGCTGCAATTGAAAAACACCAGGTTGAAATAATGCTACTCATCAAAGTCATTAAAAAGTTGACCCTGAGGAATAAACGAAGTGGAAGGAATTCTTCCAGGCATCTTGGGGAGTTGTTTCCACCTCCCAAACAGTCCAGCTTCCAGAGAATTGTTGAGACAAAAAATAAAAAATACTTATGACTCAGGTATTTTAAAAATATTTCCTTTTTGTTCCTCAGTGGCTTTTCAAGTTACCCTCTTATGAATGCTCAGCCCTCACACATTTCTACGTGGCAGGACCAAGCTGTTCCTCAGATCTTTGTTTCATAAGGAATTGATGAGACAGTGATTCAAGGTTTCACACACTATGTGTGTGTCTGAATGACTTCTTAGCCATGGAGTAGGTGAGTTTAAAATTGAATTAATAATATAACCTGTGTATTCAGTACTTGCTATTTCTTATTTTGTCCTGTGTGCATTTTTCACAGATGGCCGCGAGAATCTCTCCTCCCACGTGCTCCATACCGTGCCGTGCGATCGCCCCCGTTGAAGGTCCCACCGGCTTCTGCCTGGTTGGGCTGACTGTGTTGAATCATTGAAGCACAGTGAGCTGAACAGCTCCCCAGGGCTCTCACGCTGGGAGAAGCCTGAGCAACACGGAGAAGCCTCGCACGTGTGATCGTCCGCTTCCCCACTGAGCCCGCCTTCACTGCGCCCAGCCCAGCGGCAAACACACGCCTAATTCCAAACGGCGGTCCTTCCAACCAGCCCCAGCAGAGGCCCCCGATACCACGGCGTAGAAATTAGGCGTCTACTTGGAATTTTTTTTGAGGGGGGAGTGGGGGTGCAAAGTTCTAGGTGCTGTGTTTAGGCAATAATAGTAATTTAAATAGAACTCGATGTCATGAAATTAAACACTGTCAAAAACCAACCCTAAAGTGAAAGTGAAGTCTCTCTGTCCTGTCCAACTCTTTGCAACCCCATGGACTGTAACCCACCAGGCTTCTCCGGCCATGGGATTTTCCAGGCAAGAGTACTGGAGTGGGTTGCCGTTTCCTTCTCCAAGAACTCTAAAAAGCCTGTGGTAAACTAAAATATGAGCACCAAGAGACACCCACATCCCCATTCCTGAGGAGACACCTGTCAATATAATCTTGTTTATTCTTGCAGAAGAAAAGATGAAAGATCTCGTGAGGGGGCATTTACAGCTTATCCAAGCCTATCACAGTGTCCTGTTAGAGGGAGAAGGGGGGAGGCTGGACACAGAGAGAGGAGGCCATGTGAAACCCGAGCAGAGATGCAAGTGAGGCAGGCAGGACCACAGAAGAGAGAGTGGCAAAGAGGAGATCCTCCACAGGAGATTTCAAAGGGGATTGAGCCCCACTGACATCTTGGTTTTGCCAGTAAAATCCAGCTTTAGACTGGTTCTCCAGAACCGTGAGAGAATGGACCTCTGTTGTTTTAAATCCTCAGCTTGCGGAATTTTGTTAGCACAATCTTCGGAATGCAGGTAGCCCTCAGACAATCCATGAAGGCCAAAAGCGACGGAGGAAACTGCTGTTGGAAGTTAGAGGAAAGGAAACAGTCCTGGGGGGAATCAGGAAAACACTGATGAACTCAGCAAGCTGGGCAACGAGGCTTTGGAAGAGTAGCTGGTGCCCGTGGCTTCCCTCGCAGCTTATGGTAGAAGGCAACAGCAGAGCAATGACCTGAGAAACTAACTCTATTAGGTTTTCAAGAGCAACTGTAGGGACCGTAGGAAAGCAATTCACAAGAGAAAAACCTTAAATAAGAAAGGATCTTCGGTTCAAATATCAAACACAGAGTGCTAACATAAAAACACTGTCACAGAGACAAGATGTCAAGATGAAACTTTATGTATGACTGGGAAGCCTTCGTGAAGGCCTCAAAAAGATTTACGTTCATAATCTGTGGACGCATTTAGATGGGCAAACAGCTTCCTAATGCTCTTCAGGGTCTGCCTCCATTAAGGGGAAAAGTAGGAATTTTTTTTTTTTTTTTTTAAGTCTTCAGGATGCCACAGAAGTTGCACAAGTGGCCCAGTGCAGAAATGGGCTTATTTATAAGAGATGTGTGAATATAGATTTTCATCTAAATGGTTAGGTTTGTAAGTTGACATATAACAAACCCACAGGGTTTTAAGGAAATGTGTTCACTGAAACTGAAAGCAACAGAGATAGCACAAAATGAAGAGTCTTTGACTCCCCAAGCTTCTACAGACAAAATACAGGATGAAAGCAAAATAAACAAACATCTGCTCAGCTATAAATATGGGCTACAACTTGTGAAAAAGAAGAATGTCCTGGGAGAAGAATGAAGGGCCCAGGATGGATCCAAAAGCCACAGAAAGCATCTCTCAGGTTGTGGGTCTGAGCCTTCATCGAGGAACCAGTAACATGTCCCTGCTGGATTTCAGAATTGCTAGGGACAGGAGATTCTGTTTTTGAATAGGAGAGTCTATTAGTGTTATCCTAAATCTGTTTGACCATCACATGTTTGCTCTCTGGAGTCACATAACCTGACTCTTTCACTCTCAGATCAGATTGAGAGAAACTACACTTGAGGAATTGCATCCAAGGTGTCTTATCTACATGTCACCTGATTTAGATGACAAGAATCTGGAGCTTGAGCCCGAGATAGAAGCCAAAATAGAGTGAGGCTTTGGAGTCTCAGAAGAGAGTGACTGTATTTTGCAGACTGTGAGATTTGAACTCTTGTAGCCCAGTGGTGAATTTAGCATGTTCTATTTCCTGAAGATGGGCACCAAATGTATCCCACACAGAATGTGTTTCTGAAATGTGCTTTGTGACACTCTCATCAAGAAATGCGGTCTAAGTACATCCCTCGTGGTCCAGTGACTAAGACTCCAAACTCTCAATGCAGGGGACCCAGGTTCCATCCCTTGTTGGGGTCCTAGACCCCACATGCCACAACTAAGAGTTCCCATGCCACAATGAAAGAGTCCAGGTGCCATAACTAAGCCAAGTTAATAAAGAAAAAGAAAACAGAAGTACAATCTGTTCTTCTTCCTTCAGTCTGGATGGGCCTGTGCTGGTTTCAGTCCATCGAGTACAACGCAGGGGCGGCCACCTGACCTGGAGGCTGGCTCATTCATCTAGCTTCTCTTGTGGCCCAGGTCCTTCGAGGCTCACTCTCTGGACTCTGCCTCCACGGCATCCTCCTCCAGAACCTCCCCACTGTGCCATGTGTCTCCCACCCCACATGGAGGAGGTGCGGGTGGATGCCCCTCATCAAGAGTCGCAGCTGAGTCCAGCCTTTGAGTCACCCCAGGCCAGACACCAGACCTCTGAGTGAGGAACCCTCCAGATGACTCTGGCCCTCAGATATGTGAAACTCCCTCAGTGGAGGCCCCAGATGCTATGTGGCAGTCAAAGCCATCCCTGCTCTGCCCCATCCGAATTCCTGACCGGTAGAATCAGTGCCCATAATACAAGTATTGTAGTTTTACAGTAATAAATACAGACATTTTATTATACAGTAACCAAAACAAGAATAGATCAGAGGACAAAATCAAGGAAGAAGTGACTAAAGAAATGCTGGAGAGGTAAACAAATATTAATACTACAACTGAGTTTGTTTACATGCCTCAACAACATCAGCAGTTGGGCTTTCGTGACATATAAAGGCCCTGGAAATGGATAAACGAGGCCATTAGTGCTCCATGCAATATACACAGTTCATGATTAACATGCGAAAACAAAACACATGCACAACAGCGGCACGGAGGAAGCATGGCCTCCAAGGTTTCTGTGTCATTATTAGAGAGATGCTTGGCAAAAGGTTAAGCAAGTTTGTTTTTAAGTCTCCCTGATTTGCCAAAATACCAGTGATTTTTAAGAGAGGAGGTTGGAAGCAGGGAGAGGGGAGAATGGAAAGGAATCTTAAACTATCAAAGAAAGGTTCAGCCCAAACCATTTTAATGAAAACAAGACTTCATAGCAAAGTTGCCAGATATTCCAGTGGACTTACAGCATTTTAAATTCCTAACAGCACACAAGATGCTTTTTCTGTGATAATTTGTTTCCTTCACAAACACATGGACACCCTTTGCAGACAGTGTGCTACTACTGACTAGGTCTTTGCATCTCTTGCTGCAAACATGGTGCACTGTTTGTGCATAAGATGTACAAGGTCTTAGACCAAACTATATCCTCTTTATAAACAGCATTTTAAAAGGTGACAGAATCAGTGTGTTATTCTGATTTGACACACGTTTACCTGCTCAAATTAAGGGGAACAAGATTTCCAGGTGAACAAGCCTCCTTATCCTAAGGAATAATAACAAACGGATGCAATTATCCAAGGAGGCAGCCAGGTTCATAATACGGAATTGTTTTGAGAGGAACACTAGCATGTCACCAAGTGCAGAAAGTGGGAACTGGACCATTTACTCAATACACTGTGTCTCTATTACTGCAAGACAAATGACCAGAATGCAAACAGCTTCAAATAATATCCACTTATTAACTTACACTCCAAAGACCAGAAGTCCAGAGGGGCTGAGTCCCCTGCCCAGGGTCCCACAGGTTGGGTGCCCGAGGCTGGCTGGGCTGGACTCCATCGGGGCTCCTGGGGAAGAATCTGCTTCTAAGCCTGTTCATGTTGCTCGCAGCATTTGCTTCCTTCTAGAGGACTCTGCTCTCAGGGATGGTGAACTCCCTCACATAGCATCCCTTTCATGTTTAGAATCACTGTGACTTTCTCTTTTACAACCAGTTGGAGAAGGTTTAGAAAGCTTATGTGACTATTCAGCCACCTTCACCATCTCCCTATCTCCAGGTGAACTGATTAGTGATCCTAACATCAGTGGAACCACGTTGCTGAAAAAAGGAAGAGGTCTCAAACTGACTTTCAGCCCTCCCTGTACAATGATCAATATCAGCTCTTAGGCACTGTGGCCTGTCAACAGGCTCTGAGTTTCAGAGTCACAAAGCCTACTTTGAGTTCCACTTCTNCACCATCTCCCTATCTCCAGGTGAACTGATTAGTGATCCTAACATCAGTGGAACCACGTTGCTGAAAAAAGGAAGAGGTCTCAAACTGACTTTCAGCCCTCCCTGTACAATGATCAATATCAGCTCTTAGGCACTGTGGCCTGTCAACAGGCTCTGAGTTTCAGAGTCACAAAGCCTACTTTGAGTTCCACTTCTGTCTCTGACCAACTCTGCAGTGGCAGATGTATCCATTTATCACACTCCATTTGAGGGGGAGAAGGGGGAAATACTACATATTCCATAGGGTTTGTGTGAGAATTAAGTGAGCTGATAAGTGTAAAATGGATCTCATGCTATGCTTTTTCCCTAACCAACACTCAAAAGAAATCCCCAAGCGCCGTCTGCCCTTCTTCTATAAAACTACACATGAGCTATGAATATACTTATAGAACAATCTTATTTTTTGGAAAGTAGACTCTGGTTTTAATCACAAAGTGTTTTCGCTCAGTTGTGTCTGACTCTTTGCAACTCCATGGAGTGGAGCCCACCAGGCTCCTCTGTCCGTGGGATTCTTCAGGCAAGAATACTGGAGTGGGTAGCCGTTCCTCCACCAGCTATCTTCTGGACCTAGGGATCAAACCCGGGTCTCCTGCTTGGCAGGCAGATTCTTTACCATCTGAGCCACCAAGTAAGTTACTAATTCCTGTATTTTTCATAGTTCAGAAAATTTCAATGATGTAGATAAGTCTAATTACTCACATTTTGTTGACGAAATTAAGAGAATGATTTAAGTAGCTTCTCCAGAATTACTAAATAAGTTAATGGCAGGATCTGGAAAATTCCAGAAGAGTCATCTCCTATTGGAGAGCAAGCCCCAAGGCATACACAAATCCATGAGCCATAATGCTAGCTTCAGGGTCATTCTCACCTCTTCCAAAATTTTCTACCCTAAAATGCATGGAGATTTTGTTGAAATGAGATAGGAACCAAACAAATTCAAATAGCAAGTTAACCTAGATCACAATTTGGTTTAAGAACTGAGAGCTGCTTGCCAATCCAAAGTGTGTATCTTATGGGTTCAGAAAAATTATCTTCCTGTTTATTTTTTCCTGTTTTTCTGTACAGAGCATCCTAGAGAAATCACCCACTTTACACTCAGTTGTTGGTAATAACTAAGGAATGGACATGGAAAGTCACAGAGATTTGAAGGAAAACAGATGTTTCTAGATTTTGGTTATTTTGGGGTTTTTTTCCACAGATACTAAAAAAAAAAAAA